>QVRM01002189.1:1812500-2110000 GCA_003439945.1 Dermanyssus gallinae
TAGTGTAGTAGCCCCACGTAGTTGTAATTTGAATCAAACATATAAACTTTGTCTTTGTGCAGGAATGACACAAGCCAGTTAATTATTATCATGATTTTATCAATACGCAAACATTTACTCGCATATATATATATATATATATATATATATACATACACACACACACAATAGTTCAATTGCGCGTAGCGGCAGAGCAGATAATGAGATTATGATGAATTTTAATCAGTCTCCCCCAGGCATCATCGTCGTCGTCGTCGTTGTAGTTTGGACGAATTCCTCGGCGGCCATAAACGGGAATGAGAGGCATCTGGCTATCCTAAACCCCCTTCACTCAAATTTCCCGCCTACGTCGCCTCCCGAAAGTGAATAGTGCATATTTAAACAATCTTCGTAGTCGCCTTTGCCTCATACACTACCCGTTTTCCCGTCCGCTTATCCACTCTGCGAAAGTCTTAGTAGTAGCAGCATCAGTAGTAGTGGTAGTAGAAGTAGTTGTTGTTGTTGTTGTTGTAATACTATTATGATTGTTATTACAATTATTATTATTAGAGCCTGTTAGGTAAACGTGCAAGTCTTCCTCTACGTCGGTACGTTCGTTTCACTGCGTCGGTGCATACTCTCATATGCCGATTAGGGGAACGACGGGAGAATACGGCGAAAGACACAGACAAAGAGAGAGAGAGAAGGTAGTTTGGCAAATGGGCTAATTCATTTTTAATCGTCTACGCACAGAAGTGAATCTATTGTTGATTGCACTTGGCGTACGAGGAAGTGCGTATCTGCGTAATGTATGGACAGACAAACATACGCAACGCCGTTCGAACTAGATGCAACGCCAAACGGTTGGTTAGATATCTCAGGTTTGGCTCAATTGGGACAGCCCACAAGCATACAGTATGGTTAGCCCCCGGGTCTAAAGTAACTCGGTTTCAACACAGGGCAAGCATAGGACAGACCATATATTTAGTTATATCCGATACGCTACGATCGTTTACAGTTTGCTAATACGAAACAAGTACAAATTCTAATTTAGCCTAATCACAGAAGCTCTAGTCGTGCATTGTTGTTGTTGTTGTTGTCGTCAGACGCCTGGTAAACCTTTGTGAGTCACCCTGCTAAACCGTATCGACTCGAGCGGTTTAGTCGCGCGGCTTGTTTACAGTGTCACTACGGCGAACTTCTAAACTTTTGCGAAGCGATGCTTTCTAAATCTACTCTAGGTACTAAATCGCAACACATTCGTGTCCCTCAGCCCTCGTATCTGAGTACGCTTTGTGCGTGTATGTCTCGCGCCCTTGGGTGGGTACTCGAGCGTCCATCCCTGGGCGCATCCATGACCCACGGCGGAGCTTTCTGGCTCGTCCGGATTGGGTAGCTGATGATTAGTTAAGCGGTATGCTAGTTTACTTTGATCAGGCAACGACCCGTAAAAGTAGCCAGCCCCCCCCCCCGCCTGTTTGTTAGGTAAACAGATAGACAGACGCCCAGTTGGGTCTAAGCCGAGCAGCTGACTCAAACATTTGCTGTTGTCGTGATTCTTGTTGTTGTTGTCTTGGCTGCTGTTGTTGCTCCTGCTACTGCTAATTTTGCTTTTCGTCTCCCGTGCTGTAGAGAGCTGCGGTCGATCCAGTCCTGTCGAAAAGTAAGAGAGATGTTTCTGCTTTTTTTGTAAGCTACTGTATTTGATACCTGTGACTGCACGCACGGCCCCTGCAACCCTCGAACGTCAGCTCAGAGGTACAACGTGCGTTTAAAGTACGCCGCCAATATATTTCGGCTGCTGCTACTTCTGGTACACATTTAGCATACTCTGGCTGAACGTCTATCGGTATCAGAGAAAGCAAAGAAAGAGAAGACAGGAAAACCATGATAGAATGCGAGGAAGGCACGTGATGGCGGGACAGGAATTCAACGGCACAGAGGCAGAAAACCAAAAAAAACTAAACAAAGACAACTATGCAAAACAGCCCTAGTTCGGCAAAATTCACTACATGGCATTAGAGCTACAGTGGCCTAAGCAGCAGCAGCCAAACAAGAGAATACAAGTGGTGCGCCGCTCTATAACAACGAAAAGAGGTAGCGAAGGCAGGTAGGCCGTGCTAGGACGCCGTAGGACAGGCGAGCGGGCTCTATCTACTATAGATACTAGGGACCGCTTCCTGGCTGACGAGAGGCTGTCCCCGTTCGACGACAGCAAGATTTAACGACGAAAGGGGCTGTTCGGTTTCCTAGCTAGTAGGATAAAAGTCTTCCGGGGATGAGGAGCTACGGACCAACATGTACGGCCAGGCAATGCGTTCCGGGAGGTCCGAAGCCAGGCGCCATCGCAACAGAAACGAGGGATAACATTGCGTCTCCAATGGACCCCGAACCTCATGGTCCTGTGAGTCTTCTGCCGTCCGTTGTCGCTAGGCAGGAGGAAAAAACGAGACCAGTGAGACTCATAGTAGCGAAGCTCGCTCACACAGCGGACGTAGGTGCACGTCGTAGGTGCGCCTACATTTGAACCTTAGGTACACTTTATGTTGTTGTTGCTATTGCTGATGCTGGTGAGGGAGTTCGCAAGTGACGACGTGTCTATCTGTATCCGCTTGTCGAGTAGGCAGCCAGCAGATGCCTGGGCCCGAAGAGAAGGTAAGGTTCGGCCAAAGACGGTCATGAAAATAAACACAGCAGGAAAAACAGGTCGTCAGGTAGAAGGAGAGAGAGGAGCCTCTCTAAAAACAGCAAGTATCCGAGGACGCATAATTTAGAAAGGATAGCAAGATAAATGGAACATGCAATGTTCACTTTGACATCACACATCATGCTGTTCGACCAGGTCCGTACACCCAGATAGACACATTCAGAGACGTGTGTGTAGACACATTCAGAACCGTGTGTGTGGGTGTGTGTCCTAGGTATGCTTACTTGCTTCTCGAACGGCAAGCAATTTCGCGTCGAGTGAGACTAAGAATATCCGTCTCGACACGTGTTCATGTATGTATAAGAAATTGCAGGATTTACGGCTACTGCTCAAGTTATCAAGATTAACAAAAAGGTTGCTAATTGTAGTGTTAAAATTAACACACAATTAGGGTCACCAGATCCGGAAAGTAGGCTTTAATATTATTGCGGGTAGAAAAAATATTAAAATTGGAATTAGATGGAACCCGAGTTCTGGGGGGGGGGAGGTAAATAACTTATTTATACTTTTTAATAAAGAGTTGAAATTTTCATAAAATGTAAAAAATTGCGTTAATACAAGAATTGTTTCTGACTTAAATTTTACTAATTTCAGTATCTAATTAATATAAATATAATACAATAAGTATCACCGGGTCCGCGTCATTCAAACCATACTTTATTAGCGTTTACAAAATTACACTTAAGTGTTATGTCAAATCGACAAATATTAAACCAAAGAAACTTTCCAAAAAGTAAATATATAACCTTGCAAAGGACGATCAACTTCACCAAAACAATAATTGTAGTTAAATATTCATAGGGAAATACCATATGCAGCGTAGAAGTGGAAACGTGAATCATGCAGTTTAGAAGTGGAAACGTGAATCGTTTTACTCAAAGCCAAAATTAACTTAATTGTGAATGACAATTGTGAAACGCACTCTACTTACAAACTGCCATTGGTTAATGACTACGCCCTCTAAGCATCGAACCAGATACCGTAATGCCAGTAACGCGTTCGGGACCGGTTCTTGACGTGTCGTTTCGAGTTGTTATTTGGTGGTGTTGTTGCTGCTGCTGCTGCTGCTGGTAGTGAGTCAATTTCAAGCAATTTTTGCCAGGCGACTAACGGCTGTGAAGGACTTCTTTTTAGCGACATATGTATATAGAGCAGTTGAGAGCTTGCGCTTAGCGACCACAACACAACAAGAACGCCAACGATGTAGAACTCAACAATCGCTGCATCATTCATTTAGTCAGAATCGAGTTCGAACGCTGCCACGTCCGATCCGGAGTCATGCATTAGTGCTTACTCTACGCGTCTGGCAGCGAACAGGCCAGACTGTATTTAGCTATCCGGTTGGCACGCTTTTTCATCGTGGTAGTCAGTTGTGCATGTGTGTGTGTGCACATCTGAAGTCTCCTATTCTACCTCCCTTTCCTGGTTCTTTTCCCCTTTGGAGCTCAGTCGGCCGATCGGAGGAGTTTAGGAAGTCCCAGCGGTAAACACGGCGTTGCCAATTGCTGGGACAGCAGTCCCAATCATTGGCCCCATGGGTGCTGCTGGTCGGTGTGCATATATATATATATATATGCATACATGTAAACATGTCTGTGCAGATGCGTATCTTTGCTTGAGATAGCCCGCCGCCGCATCTGCTAGTGCCGAGAGTTACAGTGGCTGACTGGCCCGCAGTTCGCTTTCAAGTGCCTCTTAATTGGCGTCCGGTATATAGTCCGTTCGAATCTTGGTGTGGACCAAGCTTGCTTATCATTTGAACGTGCAACTGCCCTCTAACACTCGCCGGCGTGGGGCGCTCGAGGCGATGCGAATCAGATCATAGCCAGGAGCGGTCCGTGCGGGCTTCATCATGTCGGTGTTACACCACCACTACTACTATGGTTACTTATGCCTTAGAAGAATTTCAGCTTCGGGGTTTCTCATGGACTCTTCATCCTATCCATCTGTTGTTGTGGCTTTCTGTTCATAGATCATCTTTGTTTGCTGGCAGTACTGTTAATAGCACCATTCGAACGCACACTACCGAATGACCTATCGATACCGCTATGTGGCGGGCTTCAACAAAGCTGACGCAAGGAAGCGATGTTTCACTAAACCAAAAAGGGTTTCAGCGACAACCGTTTCGAAATACAGCTGCAATGGGCAAAAACCAAGGCGATAAAGGACACAGGTCGCATGCCGAGAGTTTCCAGAATAGTTAAAAACAACGCTTGTGAGCGGGAAAGGGGAAGAGGCGGGCAAGGCATGGGGGACTTTGACATGAAGACATTCATTTAACGGCAAGCCTTGATTTTAATAATTATATTGCCGAACTAGTAAAGGATTTATCTCAACTAGTAAAAACAATTCTTTGCTGTTTTTTTCTTCACAAGCCAGGCGTGTATATAAATCGCACAGAATTACAACAAACAAATCGTACTTGATAATTCTGGCACAACATATCATATTTTTGTATCTACTGTTTAACTAATGTAACAATGTACTAAATCCAGTTAAAAGGTGTAATTTATTTGGACGAAAGTGTCAGCGTTTCATTAGTTTTAAAAATCTTGCTGTCACCGAACACTTAGTTGGTCGTTTGTACGGTGGACGGCCAAGTGGTCTTATAGAAATTCAAATCATTCAAATTGTAACATGCTTAACGACTAAGAGATAAACTTTGCGAGTCAAAGCAGATAGCTGAACCCATGTTGAAGAATTTCAAAAAATGGTTATCATCACCTTTATTTGCCAGATTTGTCAGATTCGAACGATCTTAATGACTAAGGACAGCTGCAATCCCTTTTTGTGCTGAACATTTTTGTACGTTTGCACAATCCCAGAATTCGTCTTCTTCTTTCCTCGTATTCAATGTTGCTGAAAGCTACGACAGGTATATAAAAAAACAAAATAACATTTCCTAAAGAAATGCTGCAAACTTATGTGTTACGTGAATCTGGTGAATTCTCAAAATACTTTTGTTCTACTAATTGATTTACGCTCATACAACATATGAATGCATCCGCTTCCGGCCACTCAGTTCAGAATCAACTGAGCAAATCATCCAAGCGTGTTGTTTTCATAAGCGTGATGCGTGTTTGTATAATACAACTGGTTCCGTTGATTAACTATTGTATGGTAAGCGTGTGGCGTGCCCCAGCCATGCAACGACGGTTGTCAGTGACAACATAGTTGTTTGCAAGCCTAGTGATGAATTGTCCGTCCCGCGGAGTTCGTACTGCATGCAATACGCTACAGCTGTCACCTGCAGCAAATGGAGCGTCTTCAACTGAACAAATATGTTGCTTATAAGCTACTGCAGCGCCGACCTTAGGGCCGTTAACCTCGGCTGGCCGCCAAACGGAGGATATTGATGGCACGATCACTCACGAGGAACAACAAATCGAGAATGTTTAAAAGCCAGCCGAGAGGGTGACAGCTGAGAATCACTTCGAGTAGAGGGTTGGATAGGCTTTACGAGTATATATATATATATATATATATATATATATATATATATATATATATATATAGAGTAAGAGGTTAGTACTGTAGACATTATTGTTCATGGCCTAAAGACGTATCATAGCAAGCTCGTCGGGCTGCCCAAGGATAACTTGATCCACCCCAACGTTACTCTAATTGGACGTGTAGAATATTTATACCTGTTTAGAAAGGAAGAGGCGATTCTTTATTTAGTCGTGGCGTGTTTTATCCGTCACCGTCACATCGAAGCGTGAAAATTTAGAGACGTATAAATGGGCTCCAGTGAATGCTAAACGTAAAATAATTTGTGGAAAAGCATGCGAATTAGCATTCCAACTTCTCACTGTCATACACCGACACCTCAGAAAAGCTACCTTCTGTGCATTCGCGGTTAGCTTTGGTGGTTTAGACGCTTGTTCTCATAGATCAAATAGCTGCTTCTGTGAGTAAGATTAAACCACGATGGAATCTATTAATTAAAGCATGGAAACTTTGCTGAGGCAAATTAAGCTTGTCATTGACAGTCGTTATTCGTTCTCATTTATGCAGCGCCGTAATCCCCGGAGGAACTTTGATCATTATAAACTATTGTCAGATGATTTGTGACCACTGCGCTTTAGAGTTAAAACGCAATTCAGTGCGAAGAAATATTTCAGGTGCAGATTTTCACGGTTGGCTTGCAAGTTTGGAGTTCAAGCCAAATGTTTTGGCTCAAACTTACTTCTTTATCTGAGGAGGAAAATGTGACCCGATCTCATATTCCAAAACTTTATTTTCGATCTTTTTCAGTGGCAATAAATGATTCAATGGTCATCTAGAGTCCGTACCGCCGCCTCTAAAGCGATCCTGGACAGTGGTTGCAGTTTGGTATTAAAATAGATACGGCCAGATTTAGCAGTGTGAAAAGTTCTTAAAAGCATTGCCAAGGGATTTCGCCAGCTGGTGCCTTAACGGTGCCGCAGATCGCCACCAGGGGGACAACGAAGGTAGTCGCCGTTTTACTCATTTGCCGTCAACCGTCAGCTATTCTGAAAGTGTTTTTAAAACAAATGATGCAAAATCGCATAGTACGTCATTACTGTCTTATGATTTTCAGCCCGTACGTTAGTACGAAACGCCTTAAATTGTTCATTGTTAATAATATACTCTGTTTTTCCCGCGCAAATCGGTTCAGATAGCTCATAAAAACAGCGTCTACCTGGTTCGCAAAATTCAGTATTATGTACTTAAATGTCTTAAACATGCACCGGCTTTGAACCCATCGCCATCACGCTGTGTTCGTGTCTGATATGTGATCGCCTGCTCTTGTTTTACCTGACTACAATAGATGTAATATACTCACCCACATTGCACGCAGCTCATTGCACGCAGTACTCATTTTGTTGGAGATATGAGGTCATGCTCTTATTCCCTTCCCTCTACAACCGAATGTGCACCGTCTGTGTCCTGGGTTCGTCGTTACACGGCTTACCTTTATCGTCTCGACGTAGCAAAGTTAGCATCGAAGCCTACAGAAGAAGACTGTATCATCGCTTTAGAGCTAACGCACAAGTCGGCGAGTCTACGTGGCGCTCGGCGCAGCAGCGCTGGACAACTCTGTTTGAGAACGAGGCTTCTATTGCAATCGACAGAACATTATCTCGGCCAGTTGGTTGTCAGCCAATGAGGCCTTACATGATGAGCCATCAGCAGAAGAAATCACAACAGCTACAATGATAACAGCATCGGGAGAAGGAAGCGGCGTCATTGCCGTCGCAAACACCGTCATTAGCAGCTTCAACAATGGTGTTTAGTTAGGCTGCGGCAGCAGCAGCAGCGGAGTCGAATTGAGGTTATGACCGCAGCATCGCTCCCTCGTTGCTGAGGAAGCGGTGCACCGACCACAAGCTCGACGCCATGACGATGTTGTGTCCGGAAAACAGGGTGCGCGATAGAATGAGGACAAAGAGAGAGAAGGGGGGACGAGAGAAAACATAGAGAGACCAAGAAACCAAAACAGATGTGCAGGGCTAGGCAGGGCTAGAGGACGAGGGAGGAGAGATGAGAACATCTGGGCTGTGCTATTCCCGTCTGATCTGTCGAAGTCGACTAAGGTGGGCGGTGGCGCCGAGGCCAGGCGGCCCCCAGAGGAAGTGAGAGGATAAGAATGAATACACATCAATCTGCACCAGCGAGTTTTGGGCTAGCAGGCCATGCTTAGAAATGCTCTAACTTCCTTCCCATTACACACATCTTCTTCGGCTGCCTGCTTGCTGTACGTCTCGAGTTCCTGCTCGACGCTTGTCGCCTTCTATTCCCTTATAAACCCCTCCTCTTGTTTTTTCGCTTGCTCTGTCTGTTGCATACACCTATCTCAGTTTTGCTTTCATTTCTCGCATCCAATCTCTCCAATTTGTCTCTCTAGCTGGGCTGCTCTCGTGTTGCTTCTTCTACCAGCCCACATGTCCAGGCCAGACATGACCAAAAGCCTTGCCACACATCGAAATGCGGATGCAAACATGCTGGCAGCAGCGGCCGACTTCCGAACGCCCGACGACGCTCGCGACGCGACGAGTCGCCGAACTGCTGCTGCTAAAGTCTAGCCTCGATTTGCGACCGACCATCGCCGCTGCGACCACTACTGGGTGATCACCACCACCACCGCCACTCTGCTGCGACAACGACGAGTAGGTAAATCCACCACCACCATCATCCGCCTCCTCCCGCCGTCACATCGAAACGCGTCCGAACGTACTTTAGATAAAAATAAAAGAACACCAGGTCTGCCATTACCGCTAGGCGTGCCGCTGGCGTGGAGGGTGGAGACTGCCACCGCTGTGGAGACTGCGAGTAGGTCGAGAGGCGAAGCGAGTCGAGTCGAGGCAGGAGGCCAGAGTCGCCGTCGTCGGTGGTCGGAGCAAACGCCGTAGCCGTTGCGACTGGTCGTAGCTCGCTGTGGTGGTGAAGGAACTCTCTCGTACGTAGCGAGCGATGGCTGAGTGGTTCGCTGCAAGCAGTGGCACACCGGCCGCCAAGCAGGAAGTAAGCCAGCCATCTAGCCAGCCTAGCGGCTAAAGATTGCTGCAACACGCTATAAATATTCCAGGAGCGAACCATTCGCGGCGGGGGGACGGACGGACGGACATACAAGCGAGCGAGCGCCGACCGCGCCCCCATCGTGGCAGAAGCGGCGTCGGCGTCTGCGGCAACCGAGTTCGCTTTTTGCCCTCAATCTTCACTACGCTCTAACGCATTCGCCGCCGCCGCCCTGCCTACCTAGCTCCCCTCTCACACGCAGCTGACATCCAGAGCAGACACCGAGATAGACACCCGCCCCCTATCCAGATGGACACCCCCTCCCGTTAGAGACCCCCATCCCGATAGACCCCCCCCCATTCCGATAGACCCCCCCCCATTCCGATAGACCCCCCCATTCCGATAGACCCCCCCCATTCCGATAGACCCCCCCCATTCCGATAGACCCCCCCATTCCGATAGACCCCCCCCATTCCGATAGACCCCCCCTTTCCGATAGAACCCCCATCCCGATAGACCCCCATCCCGATAGACCCCCCATTCCGATAGACCCCCCTCCCGATAGACCCCCCATCCCGATAGACCCCCCATTCCGATAGACCCCCATCCCGATAGACCCCCCATCCCGATAGACCCCCATCCCGATAGACCCCCATCCCGATAGATCCCCCCATTCCGATAGACCCCCCCCCCCACCCGATAAACAACACCATCCTGATAGACCCCCCACCCGATAGACAGCTCTACAAAGATACCCAACCCCGCCTAGATAGACAGCTCCATCCAGATAGAAACCCCCACCCAGATAGAAACTCCGACCCAGATAGACACCCCTTCCAGATAGACATCCCAAGCCCCAAATAGACTTATTGGCTTCTCCTTCATTGTCGTCGTCGTCGTCGGCTTCCGTTCCTGTGTCTTCGCTGGCTTGCGCATTCGCCCCTTTCCCCCAGGCTTCGAGAGATGGCAGAATGAGCCGCGTCGCCGCTGCTCTATGCGAAAGAGTTACATACTCGTACGCGTGTAGTACGCGACGTATTTACCTACCCACCTACCTACTGTCGAGACAGCTGCCTACCTAGAAGAGTACACAAATAGAAGTTGCCTTTACCTCCGATCGCGCAGGGAAACCTATTAGGCCTGGGAGGGAGGAAGATAGGAAAACGGGATGAAACTTCCCCCTATGACGACGGCAAAGAAAGACGACGACGACGCCGCCGCGTGTTACCTCCGTCGACTTGTTGTTAAATAAAGGCGACTGGCTAGTTAGTGGTCGATGGTGGTAGCTGCTCTCAACCTCACCTCATCCGTATGATATTCGTTTACTCGTAGCCACGGCTAGTCTAAACAAACGATTTGTTCTTTAGCGCGCACAGATCATAGCGACGATCAGCGCTGCTGCGGCGGGTCTGGTGTTTAGGACGACGACGACAACAACAACGACGACAACCACAGATAAGACGATAGCGTAGTAAGCACACTTAACCCAACAGACTGGCAGACACACTGCTATTGCCGTGAATGCGGTGCGGCCTGAACGTAGCAGGCCGTCAGCGCGCCTAGTTAGCCAACTAGCTGTTAGGCCAACTACTATCTGGGGCTAACGCCGATCTCGATCATCTCCCGGGACCGGCTGGGATCCGCCACGCGGGACAATAGCGTTGTCGGGTAGGGAATTTAGGTAATCTCCTTTCGTGCGGCGGGATAGAAGGCAGCCAGCCACCACCCGTCGACGGCGGCGGCGGCATCATCATCAGATTCGGCGGTAGTCGATCGGTTGCTTGCTTGGTTGGTTGGTTGGTCGGTCGGTCGGACGGGTGGAAAGTGAATGCCGTCGCCTTTTCCCCCTCACGGCGAGTCCTCAGCCCAGGAGCGGACGGGAGCGGACAACGCCGCAGCAGCCAGATCGAGGGAGGAAGATTGCGTTAGGAGATGATGGCATAGCCTGCTCGGTACGCAGCAAACGGGCAGAGAGCGAGAGAGAGAGAGACGGACAGGCAAGCAAGCTTTACCGACTTGCTCCAGCTCCTCAGCTAGCCAGCGAGCTATCTGCGACCAAAGAGGTTAGAATTGACTGAGCCTTGATTAGCAATGCGGTGTCGCTGCGCCGAATGCCTTTATTGGCGTTACCGCTACCGTCAAACGAGATAAGCGAAGCCGTCTGCCGTCTCCGCCTTCGCCACTAACACCAACATTACCACCACCACCTCTGCATATTGGCCAGCAAATCATCAATTCATTGTCATCCGTCCATTCCACGCGTTCGCTGTGTTAGTCTAAGAAGGTGTGCGCCTTTCCCGGCTGCGCCATCAACCCTACAAGGCGTCGTCTCGCCATAGCATATAGCCGGAATTCGTACTAGTAGGAAAGACACTAGGAAGTTCCGAGTTTAACGTTTGCAGTCGCCGCGAAACCAGACGAGGAAAACGGTCAGTCAAAGCTACCATTAATGCCTACGGATAGAGATGAGGCAAAACACAAACATTACTCCAACTACGTGTAAACTTCATTTCCACCTCGATGGTGATGTAAACGCTAATTGTAGACATTAAAAATAATCAACTTAAATCACAGTTTGAGGAGTTGTGATTTGGGGCGTGATGCCATGAGGTTAACAACCCTTACCAATTACGAATCTACGATATAGAAAACATCTCTATTTCCTTCTCCCTTTCCACAGTCTGTTCTCTTAAAAATACAAACACATGCATCGGCGCACAGCTACAGCGTAAAAAAGAACGTTCTCTTCTACTTGGACGTTATTCGTATACACTTAGAAAACTATTCTGGAACTAATGGGCCGGTCGAAAAATTGTAAGCGTTTTCTAAAGCAAGCCATATATGTATTAAATTTTTTTTTACTAATTGTGCGGTTTAAGGGCCTAGTGTTGGAAAAATGTTGTGATTCTTAACAAAGGGAAACACGGAGAGAACTTTGTGTGTTAAAATAGCGATTTTTGTTCGTTATTATTCTGTTTGATCAATCGATCCCTTCCGCTTTTGCTTCTAAATAAATTCTTTGCACATCGCTGAACGAATTAGCAACAAATCCATTGCCCATTCATTATTATTAACCAATATTCTCACGTTTTAGCTGATACATTGCCGAGGAGTACTCATCGGCCCCAGTGGGTAGTGCGCCTCTAAGAAGAGCGAGGACGAGTTTACGGGACGCCTTTTCTGATCAACGGTTCGATACGCCTCACCAAGCACACATAAGTCGACATTGCCGGTCTCGTTTCGCAGTCGTCTCCACCTGTTGGCCTCGACCAGTTGCTGTTCGGCCGACAGCTCTCCCGGATCTCGTTCTCTCGTCCTAGAGATAACAGCACGCCAGACAATTTCGTGGTTACCAGACCTGGGCGGGATCGTGGATCCGCTGCTCTGGCCGCTGTCGTAAGCATCGCTGTTGCTTCTCGTGTCTGATGGGGCCACGCTAAACGAACGCTGGCACGACGGCTGCATCGTCGTCTCGGATCGGGTCGGGTCGGTGTTTCTCAGTATGTCGTTATCCGGCTAAACTCGGCTACGCACCAGGTGCAATTCACTGGGCGCGCCTCTCGCTTGTTCCTCGCTTGCCCGCTGACCCTTGTTAAACTAATGGCACTTAATGGCGTCGTCGATCTGCTTAGTTGGTCGGTCTCCCGCTTGTTAGCATTTGCCACCCGCTGTACGCTCGGCTCGGCGGCACTCAGTCGCGTGTCGGCCATTGTCAGAGGGCACATTCACATGACGACGATGAGTGGCGCCTCTACCTTCCTACCTGGGGCGATGTACCACACGCCCCTTTTGGCAGCAGGGAGGGTTGTCGGCAGCAGTAAGCAGCAGTGCTACGCGAAGCAAAATATGGCGAGATGTGCATACACACATACAGTGCTGATATAATTGTTTCTAACTTCGAGCGCCGCCATATGCTAATCGCGAACCAGGGAATGGGATATGGAAAAGGGCAGGGGGCATTGCCCCTGAAGTGCCTCGTGCATCGTCGTCCTGTTCGACTTTAGGGTTACCTCATGAAGGCGTGTCCGATTGGAGACGCCGGTGGCGAACGCAGTCTTCAGTGAAAGCTCGATTGTCGGCACCTACGTGCTTGTCTGACGCAGCGCAACGTTTGCCTTAGGCAAAACGGATGCACTAGGTTGAAGGTCGACGCCAATGTCAGCTCGTACAGCAATTTTCTCTCTTACACCCAAGGGCGGCGCCTTTGGTGGTCTCCATGGTAAACATTTAGTACTTTTCTTGTTAAGATATATATATATATATATATATATATAGCGAGAAAGAGAGAGATGGAAGAGAAGTCTAAAGGAAGGCCTGTCTATCATATGTTCTCCTCTGCATAAGTCTAATAAGGGAAAAATTGGCATGCATTCGTTTTAACTCCTTGGGCCTATTATGGTCTATAAAACGTACTTCTGCTTCCTAGGAGAAACTAGTAGTTAATCATCATAGTTCAGTGCAGATTTGAGCCAATCTACAGTTTTACGCAAGCGTAATAACACTTTGCTACTTTTGAGAAGTGTCATGGCTGTCGGAGTAGAACCTTGAGTAGCTCGTGGCAGCCTTAGGCTCGTGGCATGCCTAAGGCTGCCACGAGCCTGTGCACGTTCTTTGGTGACACGGTTTATCAGGCAGGCAAAGCGCAGACTGTGGCCTGGGACGTGTACTCATCAATGGGATGCTAGTTCGAGCCTTGCGCTTCATACTTATATTGAAAGGAGTCTTGACACGTTGACGCTAAGTTCCTTCTAAAAGAGATAGGTCATTAGAGCAAGCACTATAGGGCACTCGTTAAGCAGTCCTGGAGGGTTGGCGCAACGGAAAAGTGTCTCTCCTTCCCACAAAGGTGGTAGATAACGACACCTTAGAAAATAGGCGACCAGTCGCAATTACACCTATAACGTATCGAATATTTAGTTTTGAGAAAAGCTAGGTGAAGCTACTATAAAAATCTTACAGGAATAACACGGTTCGAATAATATTATTAATAATAGCCGCCGGACACTCTAAAGAGTTAATAAACTCTAAGGATAGGGAAGAATGTCCGTTGTCATTGGAGATGATTTTCATTAATATTGAAAAAATAGCGCAAATGATTAATAGCCACCAATGCTGCTGTTTGCTAACCATATGGTAGTTTTAGGACGGGGCAATAGCGAAGTTTATCAAATGTTGAATGCATGTGGAGAACCAGCGAAGGAACTGAGCATAGTGTTTAATGAAAAAAGAGCGCAATTTTAGTATTTAATGGGGTTAGGGGAGAAATAAAGCATGTATTACAGGGGCAGGAATTCGACTATCTAAGTTAGTACAAGTATCTTGGGGTGAAAACGACTATTTAGACTAAGAATGTCACAAATAAAATATGGGTGAAACAAATGCAGCTGGTGAGGACGGCACTAAGGACCAAAACAAGTTGGGATTGCAGAATAGAGTTCACAGCTAGCGAGATTGGGTACAATACACAGCAATGGGCAATAAACGGGCAAATGAAAATTGGCAAAGGGTTCAAGATCGAGTTTGGCAGATATAAATGGAAAGAAAAAGCGGGGAAATGGCAGGGTAGAATGGGTATACGATAAATCAAGAGCGAGTGGGCTATTGGCAGATGCCAGGGCAGGGATGCTGAATACAAGGATACAACAAGCTAAATCTAGGAAGGAAAATGCAAAATGTCGAGCTTGTGGGTAAGAGAACGAGTCAATCAAACATATTGTAAAAGAGCGTACAGCCTTGGGGGGAGCAAAGATACAGAAATGTCGAAGGCCCTAGCTTTATGACCAAATGTTAGAAAAGACCAAGTCGATATTACAAAGAAGAGTTTCTCCCAATGGAAAGCAAATACTTAGTAGGTATTGGATGTTGGAGGATTAAGTTAATTGAAAAGATCATGGTAATCAAGATAATCTACATTGAAATGCGTGGTGCATAGCGCATGACTGCGAGCAAAACCGGCAGAAGCACTGGGTTAACTCCTCGGATTACAACGAACACGCCGGGTGATGGCAGACTTTAAAAAATAATCTCAGAGGTGGATCTTTAATCCGTGCCAAATATATTATTGTGTATGTTCTATGCGATTAAATTTTAGTAAAATATCTTGCGCTAAGCAATTATATTATCACTAGCATTTATTAAGAATACAGATGGAGCGACAATTGTCTCCTGAGAACGTGTGCACTGGAAATATTACTCTATTTCGTATAGAGTGGGTTGAGACCACTTCAGCAACGTGCCGCGGACGGACGCCGCGTTCCCGCGTTGGACGTCGAGGTCGAGGCGCTGTCTCAAGAAAGCCGCAGATCTCTTGTCTCCGGTTGCGAGGTTTAGCTACTCGCCGACTCTGTGGAGGAGTTTGCGGGTGAGGTTGCCTGGGCCGCCCAAGGTCTCGAACGCTAGAGATTGAAATTCACGTGGGTACCCTATTGAAGCATATCTTGAAAGCTTTCCTTGTCTCGGCTAGATTACCAGCGTAACCTGCTGAGGCCGCCCCGCCACCGACCATTGAAGGTGCTAATGAGTCGGTAACTGTGGCGTCCCAGACAAGCATCCTGCCCCGGCTGAAGGGGGATAGAGTCATCCCTTCCGGGTGTTTGCCGTCGTCGGCGGAAAGACCCTGGGGCTCTAGAATACAGGGAAATCCGCTAGATCGGAGCGCTCGGCTAAAAGCGTCGTTAATACTGGCATGTCTGGCACGCCGTCCTGCACTCATGACGCACGACAACCCATGATGGGCTAACTTGCCAACAGGTTGACCACACTTGCATAGGTGAGGAGTTACAATGTCACAGCCAAGCCGAAGGCCTGCCCTGATTCGGGTAGTTTCGTCGTCCAAAAGGGTGCCCAGTGGAGCGCTTGGAAGCGCATGCAGCCAGGCCCCGGATCCCTTAGCGGCGACCGCCCGAAGACGAGCCTTTGCGGCGTCGTCAATGGCGTCCGCGAGTAAGCCGCAATATACTTTTTCGTGCAACAACGCGCTCCAGTCGTGTTGGCTCCGAGGATTATCCGGGGCACCACTGCAAATTGTCTTTAACTCCTCTTGAAGGCGTCTTGTGAGGTCCTTGTACTGAACAGCGCCGGCTTTGTCTAGAAGTGCAATGACCTTGTTCTCAGATCGAAGAAGAGAGGAGACTATAGCTGGGCCAGCCGAGATAAGTGGATCCGGGATCCCCAGGCCTCGCTTGGAAATCGGTAGTTGCGCCTGCTTTCGAGCGGGGGGTGCCAGAGAAAGATTAAGGAGGGACTCGAGGGTGTTCAGCGTTAACTCGTTCAATGGACGAAGGTCGTCCAATCGCCCTGTAAGATTAGCTCCTTGAAGAAGGTGATTGACCCTAGTGGCTGAGAACGACGAGCGAAGTGAAAAGAGAGCGCGATGAGCGCCAAGCAAGGTGAGGTTGTTAGGGACGTCATTTAACACGTTTTGCCATTTTTTGAGAGCGCCTGCGAGCCCTTGCGGTCGGAGGGGACTCCCAGAAGCTCCAGGTCGTAGTCGTGGGTAATCCTACAACCCGGCAATAAAACTTGGAGGGGATGGAGGTCAGGCGCCTGCGCACTATCACCCGTAACGTAGATCTCGCACTTCTCGGGATTCAGCTCCAAGCCCGAAATCTGGCGAAATTCGAGCACGCGCCGAGTATCTTCGGCAACCATGGATGCGTCTCCCCCCAGTACACCATCATCAAGGTACCAAATGTTTAGTAAGCTGCTAAGGAAGTCAACTAGCTCTTTAATGCTTAGACAAAACAATGGAGGAGCCAGAGGATCGCCCTGTTGCAGTCCCGTGGCCGAAGATATGAGATCATCTGGGCTGGGAGAACCAGGTGAGTAGAGTAACGGTACGCTTGATGGACAGGTGAGCCAACTGGGGGCAGTGCGCCCCGACCGCCTTTAACAAGTGATCCCGTCTTACAGAGTTGAAGGCATTCCTGAAATCCAGCTTTACGAGAACCCCAGGTAGTGAGCGTGAATCGATAAAGGCTCGGGCGGCATGCACGGTGGCCTCGGCCCCGGCTTGTGCCGCAAAGCCAAGCTGGTGGGAACCAATCGCCTCGCGGATTATATCTCTGATTCTATTAGAAGCAATCTTTGCGGCTAGCCTGCGCAGGGTGGAGGAGCACGCAGTTGGCCTCACTGACCCGTCTTTCTTCCGTAAGGCAAAAAGTCTGGCCCCAAAGATTATATGTCGCAGCTGAAGTGGAGGGACGCCCCACAAAAGCAAATCTACGATTTTGACCAATGCGGCTGCCAACCGGCCGGTTGTGTCCCCTAATGTCGGAGAGAGTGGGTCTATTAGCAGTTGTGGTCGGATAAAGTTAAGACCCCAGGCGGAACTTCGGGCAAAACTCTTGACTGCGGCAATAACTTTTTCCCCCGAAGTAGTACATGGAAGCGGAATCCCGGGGAGGGCTAGCCAGTCTAGGTCTGGCGGGGCCGGGGGGTGCTTATTGCGAAGGGCTGCCAGGTGATCTGTGCCGGGAGCCAGTACGTCCGACGATCCAATCAACCAAGCTGCCCCAGCAACGTCACTCTCAGTTAGCTTAAGAATAGTCTGGCGGACACGGTCATTCTTAAAAGTGCGGTTTTTCTTAGTGACCGGGGCCTACGACCTCGGCTAGTCGCAATCCATTGGAGAATTCCCGCAAATTATGACGAATAATGACGGAGAGTGATTGCGCATCGTTGCGGGAGAGAAGAAGCCGAAAAACCACTGGCACGAACGAGAAAAGCGCATACCACGCTTGTTGGTTATTATGACTATGACTCCCGAAAGAACATTCGCCAATGCCTCCGCTACCTGTTTCCTTACGGGTTTTGGAACAATTCTTAACAGTCTTGACCTCTTTGCTACACCCTGGATATCTTTGATGATGGGCGGTCTGTTGTGTGTTGTTGTCGATCGGCGTGGAGAAAGTTGCGAATGAGCTAAGTGAAGCTGATGGACGCTTGGCTGCTATATGCCTCGTAAGCCGTGGGGCAAACGTCTCCCTGTTGGCGTAAGGTCTCCCTGTACGCTTCTTAAGCTTCTTGGCGGGGAGTGGTCTTGGTGCAGGCAACAGCAGCTGCGGGTCGGGGTCCTTGGGAGACTGAGAAATTCCGCGAACCACGTTTGCGTACGTGGGTTGCCCCCTTGGATGTTGCTGTGACGTGTCTGATTGGTGTGTGGGGTTTGGTCGACCATCGGTGATCTCAGCTGCCGGGTGCGTTACCCGAACCTGTTGCAGAGTTCTGGCTTTGAGGAATAGCCTGCTCCTTTCTCTGAGATAGGCTAAGCGGGGGCGCGGGCGAAGCTCCCGGACAGTTGATACACCGCGCCTGATTGGTACAGTCTGCAGCAAGGTAACCTAAGGTGCCGCACTTTTTGCAAACTTGCTGTTGTGTACACCGTTCCGCGAAGTGCCCAGGCCGTAGGCATTTGTGGCAGAGCCTAGGCTGGTCAAGTTCAAGCACGACCTGGTGTGATCGAAATCCCAAAAATAATGATGTTGGGGGTTGTCGGGTAAACGAAAGCATCACTTTACCCATAGGGACCCTAGCACCGCCGTGCAGCCGCGTAAGCGTTTCACATGACTGACCCCAAGCGGTGCTAGTTCCATTAATACTTCGTCCTCTGTTAGGCAGGTATGAACTCTCTGAATAGTTGCTCGGAACGACATTAATGATGGACAGTGGACAGACACCAAGAGTCTCCAAGATTTGTGATTGGCAACAGCTTCTGAGTCGATTCAACGTCAGGGAGCTACACTATAATCGACTTTCGGTCCCCGGATATCTTAGACTTGGATAACAAGGCGTATTTGTGCTTGTATATAGTTAGCAACGAGCCCTCGGGGAAGTCTATTTCAGTGCACTCCGACGTCTCCTTTTGTCGAATGATTACTTTGAACGCACCCACCGAACCCGTCGATAAATCTTCCTTAAGTTTCTCTTAGTCTCGTTGTTCTCTTGAGAGGGTCTTTTTCTTCCTTCGGGATGTGACGGTCACGAGTCCATCATTTTTTGTGTTCTCCTGAGTGTCGGCCTCGCTTTCTGGTGGCGAAGCTGGCTTTCTTTGCTTGGAGCCAACGCTTGGTTGGTATGCTGAGGTTGTTTCACATGGTATATTTGTGTCCATCGTCGGGGCAGATCCAATGTTCTCAGTCGTTCCCGTTGGTGACGCGGAAGATGCACACTGCCGTAGGCGAGCTAGGTCCAGGGTTGGTGGAGGCGAAGGTCCTCCCGAACTGCCGGGCGGCATCTTAGCGGCTTTCCGCTGAACGCTTTCTCGCAGTGACCGACCAGATGAATAGCTGACTTATATAACAACTACGTGGTTCGCTCCCACTAATCTCTGTGGTAGAGATCACTGTAAATAAGGCGCTCGAATTTATTAAATGCCACCGCTCTCAGCGAATCGAACGCGAGAAAGAAAAAAGAAACTATATTATTGTGGTTTGCGCCACCAAACTTTGTCACCAAATTGATTGCAAGAGATATAGTTCAAGTGAGCCACGGCAATATACGGACTGCACGTGCGTGTTTTGCACAATTAGGGCAGCATTGAACAGGTAAAGTATGTAAAAAAATCACAATTAATCTTAGCTGCGGTCATGCAATGGTGACGTTCCTTCCACATTAGCAATGCAATTAACATCACTGGTAAAAAGCAGTGTATATGATAAGAAGCATTTGTGCATTTAATCGGTACATCCCGCACGTATGGCAGATGTAAATGTCTGACCTGGGTGTCGTACTTGATTGCAAAATAACATTTTGCGGCGGTCTAAGGGGATAGTAGGCTTGCCGTAGTTGTCATTTACCCGAGGATTGCATGTTCGATCTCTATTGTTAATCGAATTGTTTTGAGCGATGCTCATTGAGAATAGATGACAACTACCGTACCGCTGAGAATCAGCGACCCTGCTGTTACAATGACTAATAGAGACCCTCGATATCTGAACATGTCTGGCCCTCGATGCGTTGAAGATATGCCTAACTGCGATTCCAAGCTCCTAGGAGAGAGAGAATCGACTAGCAAATAAAACATCAGTTTTTTTAACCAATAAGGCGTACCGCAGTACCCGCCTGTGCAACCTTAAAGATAAAACATTCAATATCAAAGACGTCATCTTGTCGGCCCGTGTGGTCAATTATCTGGTTGCTCTCAAATTGAAGTACCATGCTCACATGTGGGACCCGTCAAAAAACAAAGATGTCTGTCTAATAACAACGTGTGCACACAACACCAATTCACTTAAGTAGTCGCAAAGACATGTAATGTCAATTATGTGACTTTGTCTAGCATTCGTGAGTCCCAAGAATGTATCGATCAACGTGTCATAAAATTACTCTTCGTTAACTGTATTATTTGTAGTTTAGTACGTCAACACGAGAAACCTGTATTCACGATCACTCATTTGTTTACCATGCTGTTCAACCTCGAATCCCGCAGCTGTTGTGACGTTAGTTGTTTTTTGTACGAAGGGTGTTTTAAATGAGCCCAGTCATTTCATGTCTCCGCTCTGCGCTACGAACTTACGGAATTAGGCGTACGCAGTTCACCTCTTACTCGTAAGACTTCTTAATAAATAATGCTGTATTGTATGAATAAAGGCTAGGTCCTAGTTTCCGTTCGTTTTGTATCTACGAATACTATATCTAATGACTATCCCGCAAAGGTATCACCTTATCCGCAGGGTACGAGGTACGCCTAGGTAGAGCGAAAACGGCGAAAACTGACGCATGCATAGTCTAAGCAGTTAGAGCCGAGTAGTAGCTGCAGCGTAGCTATAGTATATGGCCAACATAGCAGCTATACGGGGCAACGCCGTGTTGCCAGAGATGGGACTTTTGTGTTTTGAACGACGGTCGGCCAGGGCGCAAGACGCTCCCATTACAACCAACTGTTACAACCGACCGAAGAACTACGTAGAAAACAAACGTACACAGAGGGACATATGATGAGAACATGAAAAGCAGACAGTATGATGAATGTGAATTGTGTTAGAAAACGAGAGAGATAGAACCTGAGAGAGAGAGGAAGAGAGGGAGAGAGCGTGTCAAGGGAGACGTGTATTGAGGCGCGCATATGTAGATGGTGTTGAAGCTTGAGTATGCGTATCGTGCTGGGTCTCTCTGTATGTCTGTCTGTCCGCTCGCATGCTGGGCGATGGTCCGCTGTGGCGGCTGCTGCTGCTGCTGCCGCCGAGAGAGACTTGAGCAAAATGCTTGTTATTTATGAAACGCGCAATCTACTACTACTACTACTACGACTCGGGCTAGGTCGCCCCAGTGGACCACCGCTCAACTGCGAGGACTGCGAGGACTCTAAGCACGAAGGAACGCATGCACGACCGCTCTACGCTAGTTCGGCGCCTCGTCTCATTGCCGCCGCCGACGACCTTCTTCCATCATAGTATGCCAGCTACATTTTACCGTCAGCCAAATGCGACCGACCGACCGAGCGAAGAGTACACTTGTTTTGTGAGAAAAGCACACAGCAATGCCAAGCAAGCAAAACAGAGAAAAGAAAAACACTTCCTAGACGGACGAGCGTCTTGGACAGAGGAGCACGCTTGTGCCGCAGACGCTTTCGTCGGCTCGCTCAAATTGCGGAATTGCCTCGCAAGCACAACAGCGGTAACTTCAATTGAATAAGAACAACAAACTCTACATCACCGCCCCCCCCCGCCTTCCCCACCCAGCGCGACGAAATGTCAATGGTGCATTACCAATTGTTTGTGCCAAAACTCGATGACGCTCGTGTTTGTGCATCCAATGACAGTGAAAGTCATTTCGAGCATATGTTGCAGCACAGTCTCAACCGAGCACGAGTATGAACATGAAAACATCTGAACTGAACAACAATCGTTGAAAACGAGCGGCTCAAAATGCTGACTCTAACTTAATTCAGGATCGGTCCTGAGCATAAGTTGAAAACGTAGAAATAAATGTCTGCATGATGCATGTATTTTTTTTTTATTATTTTTCTCTCAGGCAAATAGATTGATAGATATAATTTATCTAGTATATCTATCAATCTATTTGCCTGAGAGAATGTGTTATATACTATACATATAAAGGGCTTGGGACGTCTGCTTGCGTGCCATAGGGGCCTTTGTACCTTAAATTCGTAAACTGTATTTAACAAATTGGATGGTAAAATAACTGGCGTCCAGCTAGAAATGCAGTTAACTCACACATTCTGACACTTCTGTGGCAGAACTGTGTGACGGTCGACAAAGAAAAGACCTGACTTCTTAATCGCGGTCCATATATTAGCTCTCTACATAACGAAATCTTTGACAATATCTTTTTGTCGAGCGACGCGAAGCGTCACGTTGACTAAGCGTTTTAAGTCTGAGAAAAAACGCCTAACAAGAAAAATCGCCAAGTAAGATCATACACAGAACGCCGTTTTAATGCAGGCGGAATTTAGGCTCGAACCGAATACGTCGTCGCAGACAAATCAGGCAGCCTTGCTTTCCGTTAGCCGATTGTATCGGCTAGGACCTAATTGACGAGGGAGGAGTGCCTAACGTCAAGTTGATGATAATTCAATGCGGCGTGCACACTCAGCTGTCAGCCGGACCTTGTTTTTAACAATCCACTTCAGTTGCTCCACCTGTTGTTGACCAGCGCTTTAGGTCAGACGGCAACCACAGTCCCAATCTCACAAAAGACAACGCACTGCATATCAATGATGATATGGCTATAAATTGCCATATGCAATATAATAAATAATACATGACCATCAACAGCCCGCATACAAGTCTACTGTACGCTCCTGCTCTCGCGTGCGCGAACACTGTGCGGAGGTCAAATTTAGCCACATATTGAGTTGCTACTGCTTCGTATCACGGAGACAGACCTATGCTACCAATACGTAGCATTGCTAAATCGATGGCAGGCACCAGAAGTATAAATACGTTTGACTGTCAATTCAGCGACACAGATGAGTTTCGCTTTGCATGGAAGTAAACTAAATGTGGGGTCTCCAGTGTAAGTACTCCACTGGAGTATCATGTAAATGTCACCCCAATTTACTTGACGACATTGCTGCGATGTGGGAGAGAACTTAAGTGGAAAACTGTGGCTACGAATGCCGTTGGGTGTTGCAGCCCGCATTTTTGCATACGCCACTATCGCGCTGAGTGACATGACTGTAGCTGTAGCAGATGTCGCCAATTGCACGCATACCTGTCGAGATCCGCAGTCGTAACGGCCTATGTGAACAGAAAATACTGAGATATACTATATCTGAAAATGTCATTCGTGCTAGATAGACGCTGGGGTGGAAACTGATTGAATTATGGTCTAGGTTTTGCATATCGTTTTGCGAAAGTGTCAAACATCACGGCGCACCTATTGCTGCGCATAGGAATCGACAAAAATGCGCTAGTGTAGCACTGTGAGTGGCATTTGTGTGAATAAAAAACAACGATTCGATCTCTCCACTCAGGGTATGACTGTTGAGATAGCTGAAATTATATTGATTATTTTGTATTATTAGTAAAACCGCCATTGCTGGCACTAATAAAAAAAAAATAGATCTAATAAATAACTTTTTATCTTGGTTTCAAATTTTGGGTTAGTAAATAATCTTAGATAAATTGTCTATGACAACAATTATTGCTCTTATTAAAAATATCTACCTTATTAAGAAAGGAATTTCCTCTTTTTTTCTAAAGCTTCCTATGAAGTATTCAAGTAAGTGGTTAAAAATATTGCTTTGTCTTAGTACAGTAGTAGTAAATAAGTACACAAACAGTACTGAAGATTTCCCTAGTAAATCATGCTATTTCATGGTTAAGAAGCCGAGTAACTTGTGTAGAGCACAAGACAAACTTTATGAGGCAGATACGCTTGCAAGGATTTGCGGCGTATCGACCATAACCGTTCAATTTTGGTCGATTGAGCCAATTCACGGAAATGCACCAGAATATAATGAGAAAAAAATATGCTGTAAGTCGGCTGAAATATAGTTAGGATTCAATAACGCAACACATTTTATTTATGATGAGAGTACCCCTGTTGTTAAGAGCCAAGATAAAGTTAAAGCTTAAACATGAATGCGGAACTAAACAATGTGCGTGGCTTCAATTGATTTTGTATCACAGTATCGCTATTGAAAATGACTGCAAAACATAGCATTAATGTCAGCAATTAGTGTGATGAGGACGACAATCCTGTTCGCCATCTATATCTAACTCCGTACATCTATACGAGTATAGATTGAAAGTAGAAGTAACAATGGATGTCTCTAATGTCGTCCAGCATATGAGGGAGTGGTGGTAGTGGGCCTGGAACATGTCGTTGGGCTAAGCGAGATCACGCAACAGTATAAATGCAAGGACTGCGACTCCTAAGCAGTTAAGCTGTTTGACATTTAAACAGTCATGTTCTACCAGGAGAGAGCCTGAACAGATTGCCTGAAAATACGTCTTTATTTTGCGTCATTTTCTATTTAAAAAAAAAAAAATCTTCTCTAATATTATAGCAAAGGTCTCTTTCATTCAGAAGGAAGCCAAACAGCCAACAGTACGCAGTAAAGCTGGTCACGAGAAAAATGCCGCCATGGATGAGACAATATTGTGCTTTTTCCGTTGGAATTGGCTGAAGAAGTAATACAAGCTCGAAACGTTCATTGGAGCTGTTGATCTTAACATGTTTCTTAGCATAGAACTGCATATTCTGCAAAATGATGAATATATATATATATATGTGTGTGTGTACATGTGCACACTATTCGATGCATCGTATAAGCGACAGCAATCCGTTAGAACGACTGGCCATTACTAAAGTTGCTGTCTGCCTAGCGACTTGCGCTCCGCTCCGCCCCGCCGAGATGCACGATAGTCATATTGAATACGCTCGGTTCGCTCGTGTAGAGGTGTATCGTCGGAACGTAACGTAGTTCTTCGGTGCGTGTACTTACAGCGCGCTATGTTGTCGTTGTTGTTTTTCCTGTTGTTGCTGTTGTTGTTGTTGCTGTTGTTGTTGGTGGTGTTGGTGGTGCTGTTATTGGCCGAGACAGTAGGCGACCGTGTGAGTGGGTAGGCGACCGTGTGAGTAGGTAGACGGCCGGACGGAGCAAGGAAATACGTCGTCAAGGAGGCGGCTGGCTAAAGGCGAAGGGCTGGTCAAGAGGTCGGACTCCGAGACCGATTCGATCGTCGCCGCCGATCGTAGTAGCCGTAAGCGTGTCGTTGCACTGTCGACGGAGTGTGTCTTCCACTGAACGAGCAGACACGGAACGACCCACCACGGCGACAACGCAGGCATCGGCCGGCCACGTTTCGCTCGCTCGTTCGTCCGTCCGTCCGTCACTCGAGAAGGCCAATCTGGTGAGATTGATGACGGCAATAACAAGCTGTCCAACGGCAACCGGACCGGACGCGGGGACCCGCGACGCTCTCTCGCAGCCGAAAGCGGCGGCGGCGGCGATCGAGGTCAGTCACAGTCGCCTCATTTGGCCATTTCGTTTCTGGGGCCTGCTACTGTTGCTGCTGTTGGCGTTACCGCTACCAACCAACCAAGCTCGAGTCCTGCTTTGGTCTGCTCTCTCTGACGGCCTACGCCGCCGGGGTAAAAGCGAGAACTGAGACAGAGCGACTCAGTACTCTAGCAACAACAACAACAACAACAGCATCAAAAACAACATCTGCTCCAAGTCCTTTCCGTGCAGACAGCTGGCTAGCCAGCTCAATGATAACCGCTGCTGCTGCTTCTCCTTTCTTTAATCCGATCTGGACGTCGTCATCGACGACGACAACAACAACAACAGCAGCAGCAGAAGCCATTCGAGGTTGTTGTTGTTGATGTCGTCCACCTATTCGCGAAAAGCAACCACTGCCGCCGCCACGTTGGACTGGCGGCTATTCGGCTAGCGATGACGGCAAGCTAGGATCAAGCGCATCCAATGACGAGCGACGACACAGGCAACATGAGACTGAAAGTGAGATCGAGCATACAAGAAAAATAGAAAACAAAACATGGACAAATGATAAATAGAAAGCGAGGGGCAGAAAATATAAGAAGAAAGGGAGAGAGAGAAAGAGGCGCTAGCGGGGAAAAGAGTAGATGCAGACGGAACGAAGAAGGCCCAAGTGGTGGACACGGCATTCCTGGCGGCACGAAGAAACGGGCGCGACGGTCTAACTGCTTGTTCTCGTGTCATGATTCCACTAAGGGCACGGGTACCCTTTGACCGAGTTTGCCTCTTAGCGAATGAGCCGTCTCCAGAAGAGAAGCCACAATGACCGAAGGACGAACACAAGGCAACCAGACAGAGATGCAGTCAAGATCACAGGCACACCAAGCAGACAGACATAGAGACATGGTGCTGGTGCTGCTGCTGCTGCCGTTGTTGATGAATAATGTTGTCGTCGTCGTCGTCATCGTCGTCGTTCACTCTAAGCGTATAATCAGGGGCACGGTTAAGCTAGACGCATTTCGTTCCTCCAGTGTGTAATAATTAATTCCCCCTGCTCCCCTCTTTGTTCTCCATTCTACGAGCCGTCGGTGTCTAACTAATTCACGAACAACAAAAGGTCAAGGAGAGGAACTCGAGGAGCAAACGGGTAGAAGTACCAGCAGCAAAAGTTGCTGGAATTGCCGACTGGCGGTGACGGTTGAGAATATCGTTTTCTATTGCGCATATCTGTTCCAAGTGCCCCACTCGTCGAGTTTCGAGAAGGAGGAGATGAACCCCCACAAAGACGACGAAGAAGAAGCGCAAAAGAAAGCACACGACACCTAGTTGTAGATTTCTCTAGGATGAGGAAATCTATCTCTTTGTATCACGTGCTTGACTTTGTCGGGGGCATGACCCGCCCGGCTGCCGGCACAAGGTTTAGATCAAAGCGCCATCCATTGGCGCTTTCACCGCTTCGGACACCTCGTTCGGTGGCCTGGCGACGTCAGCAGCCGTAGCGGCGGCGGTGGTGGCGGCAGAAGAACAAGATCGGATTGTCAGCTGACGCGTCGCGCATACTCTCGTGGGTCGTCCTTGTCGATCTTTAGGCGCGCATCAAGATGTAAACCGATTGGCGCCGCCCACTGCGACCCTACGTCAACAGCGCCGACGGCATCAGCAGCAGCATGAACAGCTGCAGCTGCAGCAGCATCATCAACACCTGCAGCAGGAAGGCCAGCAGTTGTAGCGACAAACAGGTGCATTGCCGCATCTAGTAAGCAGTCGTCTGGCTGGCCGGTTGGTCGCTTGTCCGGACTATCAGTCTGTCTGTCTCGGGACACCCACCCAAGCAGGTTTGCGCACGCATAGACTTGCCTAATCCCCTAAGCCGTAGCAGCGTCCAAAGTACATACGCCTGTCTCTTCACTACCCCCCCCCCCCGCACCCCACTCGCCCCCCCCCCACCCGGGGGCCCGTCCTACGTCATCCGGCCGGGTGGCATGACACACAGTCCTCTTCGCGCTGTTTGCCTGCTGAAATCATAATCCAAGCAAATCCACCGTACAGCGAATCCTTCGTCACGCCGCCCTACACGGCACATGCACACACACGTCCTACACGGCAGCATAGGTGGGTGAGCGGAAGGAACACATGAAGGAAGGAAATGAGAGAAGAACGAACGACGCGTTCCACAAGAGTTCATCCGTTCACCTGTTCCAGTGACACGGCAGTTGGCAGGCTCAGTGAACACGCAATCTTCTGCTTCTTGTCCCTCTGCTGCTGCCGCCGGCCTTGTCCCTATGCAGCCGCCGCCGCCGTCGCTGCCGACAACGACGCCGGGGGGGGGTGGGGGTGGGAGAACATGCGCCGACATGTACGAAAGCGTCCACGCGAGATGTGATCGCAGGTGATAATTGTGAGCGCATTACTATAATTAAAATAGCAGCACCCAGTCTGCGTCGGCCTCTGTTTGCTAGTCCTAGACCTTACACCGTACAATAAGCCATATCGAATGCGGGCGATGACGACTGCCGGTCACTGGGAGACGGGTTAGTAGTCCCAATGTCACTATGGGTATGTATATATATATATATATATATATATATATATATGTGTGTATATATATGTATATATATATATATATATATATATATATATATATATGTATATGTCTGCACGGTGTAACTCTAAATGTGTTGCGCCGCTCATATCATTGAACAGACGCACTAGAAGTGCAACATAAAAGGGCAATAAATGTCTTAGAATCAATTTAGTAAATGCGCAGCTATAAAGATATACCTACATCATGTTTTAATTTTGCTTAAGTGCAGGCACAATTTCCGCACATCGATCCGTCACCTTAGATGGGTCTCTTATCAGCAAATAATTAGCACGTTACTATTTATGACTACGCAATCGCATATGACCAATTCTGCACATACTAGGGTACTACATCATTAGCTAATTATATTTTTCATGCTTAACAATTTGGAGCTCTTGGAGGACTTATTATGTATTACACAAAAACACGTTCTTGAACAAATGGTATCGATACGGGCGCTTAAATCCGTCTAAGAACCGTCAAGTTTTCGGTTATAGTTTTTGTCTGCTCGATCCAATCAACTGAAGATTGAGTTAGAAAAAACATGGAACGCAGTCAACTAAGACCTTTAGACACACGTCATTTTTTGGGATGGATACTGTTACAAACGGTTGTTACCTGTGGGGTGTGTTCCCCTTCTCGAACCGTGTGGGACTTGACTTCAGCGGTTGATGTTGGTCTACCAAGGCTCCTGCACTAGCAACTAAACACACTTCTTAACTCCTATATATAGCCCAGGTATTCATAGAACTACTAATACTATAACGGATCATGTGTCCGAGGTCACTCAGGGGTTTCCCCACCGGTCCGACGTGCTTGTCCCATTCCCTGCGAACTCGTTTGCCACGCTATCTCTTGATGTCGTGCTGAGGCACATGTCACTTACTAGACATACATTTTCAGTGTTTGTCTGGTAAGAATAGGATTGTCGATTTTCCAAATGGTCTCTATGCAATATGTAGTATTCTGACATGCTCTTCAGGTTATTCGAATATCACCTATTTAGCATGAATGAATGAAACACATACCTTTATTCATGAGTACTTGCAAACTCACTCGAAAGCATACAGCTTCTGTACTGAGGAGGTTGCCCAGGGGCGATCGGAGGTAATGTGCTCGTTGCATTCAAAGGAATAGAAAAAATAAAATAATAATAATAATGTGGGAGTGCCATGAAAAGGCTCGTTGCGCTAATTGCGGTGGCGCACATGCGGCTAGTGATGGCCAGTGTGGAGTTAAAAGAGTCTATACAGAAGCCCAGAAACAAAAGTTATATTCAAAGGTGTCCTCTCGTCTAACAGATTTAATCGAGGATTTTCCTCAACTTTCGCCAGCGTCAGACACAGGCGCAAATTGCCAACCAACGGGCGCAGAAACAAAGTCATATGCAGACGCAGCAAGACCTACCGGCCCGCAGCCGGTACTAGATAAGGAAGGTAAGGTGCTATGCCATCTGCCTCCACCGAGCCGCCCCATAAAGGGTCATGTAAAAACCAAAGCATGAGTAGTCACAACCGGCTAAATCACACGGTCCAAGCCCCGAGGGCATCATAAAAGTGATCAAGACCTGCTTATCTGGCTAGAAAAATCCCACTTTGCAAGGGACGGATTTCTGAATCTGAGGCTGGTAAGGCCACCTCCTAACGATATTAATGATTGAAGGCAATACTCAACCAGAGGAGACAGACTTAACTGGAAATTTTCGCTGTTGGACCAACTACCCGCCCACAAAACAATGAACAGCGAACCCCTCAACCAAAACACGATCATGCCTCAAACCCGTCCTCAACAGGCAT
This sequence comes from Dermanyssus gallinae, assembly GCA_003439945.1. Taxonomy (NCBI): domain Eukaryota; kingdom Metazoa; phylum Arthropoda; class Arachnida; order Mesostigmata; family Dermanyssidae; genus Dermanyssus; species Dermanyssus gallinae. The sequence goes on from QVRM01002189.1 coordinate 1,842,461, forward strand.
TTATTTGCGACTTTTGCAGAAAGAAACCCCTAAGATCGCTCCGCGGATGTACATATACATAAAACCCGTGTTTACGGAGAACAAACCCACGCACCTTTCGTTGGCCGGGCTACCCCTGACTCCGCTCCAGATACTTCAGTCCAGGACGAGATAAACCCAGCCGACATTACCCTTGATAACAAGCCAGCCATCTTCCCCGTCTCCTAACTCGCGTTCGCAAAAGCACTAAGCTAGTTAGAATAACTCCGAGGGGAGCCAGAGAAATCTGTTGCGCAGCCTACGCGGAGGCTTTCTCTCACCTTAACTCGAGACTAGATGCTGCATCGTGGCGCAGATTAATGACCTTGCCGACACTTATGTTGCATATTCCAGAACGAAAAAGCAACGACAGCACATTATGCCAAATAATTAGGAAGAACATTACAGAATCCCGATGGAGAACGCTGGACAGTCTTCCTAATGGACTGCACCACAGCCTCACACAGTCGCGCAAAGACCACCTTTCCGACCGTCAGATTGCCGCAAGGGCAGAACGCAAGTTAGCTGAGGGAGACATACGCTCCGCCGCACGCACTCTATATTCTACAGAATCCTTCGCATTGCCCGACAATCACACAACTCAGGAACTTAGAAGCAAGCATCCCTCTCCCCCGGCTCACGTCAGAGACCGCTTGATCAACTTTGAGCAACCTCCCTCGGAAGAACCTTTCATCGTCCCGGCACAGTTCGTAGTTAATGCAGTTTGCTCATTCTCACTGGCCTCTGGCCCTGGACTCGATGGATTACGTCTTCGACATCTGAGAGATACGCTACACAGCACGATACCCTCTTCCGAAAAACTGCTAGCGGAACTGCGCTCTTTGACTAACTTGACCCTAAGTGGCAGGCTGCCAAGTTTTTGCCACCCAATCTTCTATGAGGCAGATCTGACAGCCCTGAAGAAAGAAGACGGTTCCATTAGACCAAAAGTAAGCTGGTTGCCAAAGTAGCGATTTCCATCAATAGGACGGCAATTGTGAAGGCGGTGACACCTCACCAGGTTGGCGTATCGGTAAAAGGCGGAGCCGAAGCTGCAGCACACGCAACTCGGGCTTTCACGGAGGCAGAGGGGCCCTCACGGGTCCTGGTAAAACTAGATTTTCAAAACGCCTTCAACACGATCCGACGCGATGTCATTCTTAGTGAAGTTAAAGCAAAAGTTCCACAAATGTTCCGCTTAGCGTGGCAGAGCTACGGCACGCCATCACTGCTGTCCTGGGGAGAGAGTGAGCCTCTTCTCTCAGCCAACGGAGTACAACAGGGAGACCCGATTGGACCCGCCTTATTTAGTTTAGGAATCTCAGGATTAGTGTCCCGTGTAAGAAGCCCACTAAATGTGTGGTATCTGGACGATGGTATACTAGGCGGCCCGGCAAACGTAGTGGCCTCCGACATACGCGAAGTGCTACAGTTTGCAGAAGAGGGAGGCTTAACTCTCAACGCCTCTAAATGCGAGCTCATAGCTGTAGGTGGAACCTCCCACGAACAGGAGGAGGCATGCAAAATCATCGCAGACGCCCTGCCCGGTACAAAGAGAATCGAGCTGCCTCACTTGGAAGTCTTAGGAGCGCCCGTTGGCTCTCGGAAGATCTCAAGAACAATCCAGGATAAGAGAGACGCCCTTCGGTCTGTAAAAACTCGTCTATTGGCGATGCACTCACAGGCTACATTATGCCTATGGAGATACAGCTTAGGGTCACCTAGGTTGAACTATATTTTACGCACTTCCCCCACAGGCCAAAACTGTGATAATTTGCAAGCATTTGACGAGGTGGCAAGGGAGACACTGAGCGAAGTTCTAAACGTAGCCCTCACTGACAGATCCTGGAAAAGGGCCACACTTCTACTCAGCGAAGGAGGGTTGGGACTATGGTCTGTAGCAGACCTTGCTCCATTATGCTACCCTGCTTTTCTCATAGAGTTCTCGGGGCTCGCAGAGACGCTGTTAGAACCGCATGTTTGTTCTGTTCTCCGCGCAACGAGGGACGAAGCTGAGCTGGCAGCAAGACAATCGATAGGCCCTGGCCCCTGGGATCAACACCCTATGCAGCAAGTGCCAAACGACCGCTCGCAAGATCTTAGATGACACCCAATCTCCGACAGAGAGAGCGGTATTTATAGCCGCCCGTGAGACCTTCAGCAGTGGCTTCCTAAGGGCACTTCCTTTACCGCAGCTGGGCATCATGCTGAAAAACACCTCTTTCCGCATGGTGGCCGCCCTAAGAATAGGCACTCCTATATGTGAGCCATACGAGTGCAGGGCATGTGGAAAAACAGTGGATAAGGACGGACTGCACCCTTTAAGCTGCTCTAAGAGCCCTGGTAGAACTCTCAGACACGCGGAAATCAACGCAGTTTTAAAGAAGGCTCTTCGTAGAGCCGGCATACCAAGCACCCTAGAGCCCAGGTTGGGTTTCCAAGACGACAAAAGACCCGACGGCGTCACCATTCCGCCATGGTCTAAGGGCAAATGTCTAGTATGGGATGCCACGGTATCATGTACAGTGGCTCCGTCATACTTGATGCATAGCGCTACCCGGTCAGGGTAAGTTGCCGAACATGCTGAGATCGCAAAAAAGCGCAAATACTCTGACCTAGAGAAAAGATACCACTTCGTACCCGTCGCCATGGAAACGATGGGTCCAATCAGCAAAAACGCAAGTATTTTCCTCAAAGACCTAGGTATCAAAATAAGTGCTAACACGGGTGACCAGCGCGAGGGTGAGTTTCTACGTCAGCAACTCTCGCTCGCAGTGTGTAGGGGAAACGCCGCCGCTGTCATCGGCTCCATGGATTGAGGAGCGGGGGTGAGCCTAAGCGGGTACACGTTTAGATCCCACAATTGTAGGGAAACACCGAAATAATAATAATAATATCAATAATAATAATAATAATACTATAGAACACGTGCATAGCAATGTATTTAATTAAATATTAAAGATATAACGACAATTCAATACCAAAAATACAAACAATGCACGGAAATTAAATGGTAGTGCAGTAATTTTGACTAGAGTAAAGCCAATCAATTCAAAAAACTGATCTCGTTAATAAAAGGGGACGCCGACAAATAAAAAAAAAAGAAAACTACGAGAAGGAAACAAACTTTCTAAGGCTTTTCTTGGAGGCCGAAGGATCGGGAAAGGTAGCAATGGCGGGAGGAATTCTATTCCAAACAATAAAAGAGTGATGACGTGGTCCATTCTCAAGAAGACGTGTTGGCGGAAGAGTAATGGCGATGTAAGGTCGCCTGCTTTGGAAGTGGTATGGCGCAGCAATAGACGGTATGGTCTGGAAAAAGTCGCCAGGCTATATGATTGTTGATGATTTTGTAAACAAAAATGGCAGCTCGAAAGCATATCAGCTGTTTCGCATTAAAACAACCGTGTTCATTAAGTAGGAAGCCGACTGATTCTGTCGGTCGTAGACCAAATACCTTTGTTTTGCAGAGACTGAAGACAGAAGCAGATGTGAGGCTTATTAGCGCCTTATACACCAAGTCGAGAATAGAAACTTGAAGCCCATAAAATTGAAGATGGGCGAGTGTAACAGCAGATGTAAATTTATGTTCGAGAATGTTAGCGTGGCTGTTCCACGTCATACGCTCATTGAAGACTAAGCCCAAGCAGGTATTATTTGGGGACAGCTCTAGTAGGGTATCATCCATAATTAAGTTGCCCCTGGAGAAGGTTATGGGAGAGTGGGACGTGCGGAAAAGTACAACCGGAATTTTTGTGGCGTTGATCTTCATCCGAAGGTTGCAAAAAGCATCAAAGAGGACTGCCAATGCTTCGTTCGCCATATCAAGCACACAGGTATACGACATATACAAATTGTTTGTGTTGCTTTTTATAGGAGGGTTTTCCATCTGTTCGGCAAATATATTCATTCTTCTGCGTGTTACAATGACTTGGTCCGTACTTGGTACTTGGCCCGGATAGGACACTTAAAGATCCGCAATGGAGAGTAGACGTGTTCAACAGGCATCTCTCTATGGTTAGCACATACCGCAAGTGTGCCAGAAGGTTGGCCTTTAGTATCTGCCAACACCATCGCCAGCAATATGTTAACAGCATCGATTCTTTTGTAACTAGATAACCCCGAATTAAGACAATTGCGTTAGCAGAGTAAGAATAAACCCAGCAAAAAAACGCCTGGTTACATAATCTAGAATGATGGCTTTGCACAACGACCCTGGGGTAAAAGTGGTCGCACGCGTACATACGGAGTGCTCTGCCAACCGTATGCTTTCAAGGACATTATAAAATAAAGTTAAAAAAATATATATATATTACTTGAAACGTCATTTAAGTACGGTTGTAGTCACCTGTACCTAAACATTGTTGCTGCTATATCGTTGTGGGCTGAACGCACGTGCTTGCGGAAAACCTAAACGGTAAGTTAATTGCCGCCGGAAATGAGGTTATAATCGAACAGCTGTGAAAAGGGGTAGTGAAGAATGTAGTGACACTTGATTTCTGCCGACCATTAGTACGTAAATTATGCTGCTCTTCTTAATGGGCTTCAAGGCTAAGCTTAATTGTAAGAGTAATATTCAAGCCATAGGTCTCTACTTTTCGGCTCCTACACGACACCTATCGATGCGGCTGACAAAATACCACTACCAATATTTATTAAGGACTGCGTAAAAAAGAAGTAAGCAACACCAAAATTTCTCTATTTTTGTTGGTCAAGTGTATTATGTGGTGTAGTTTATAATACGGTAGTTACAACTGTAAACCGTTAGATAATAGGGCATCCTTAGAGATTTGGTTGCGCAACTCAGATGGGCACTTAGACATCTATTAATACGACAGGAATACTTGTTATCGATAACTCAAGGAGTTATTCACATTACTCCAGATTCAGGTAACTGGAAGAGTTACTCACATGATTCTAGATTCACATAAATCCAGATTCCAATACTTCAATAATTCATTCCCATAACTCCAGAGTCAGATACGTCAAAGAGTTATCCTCATAGCTTCAGATTAAGAAAACTCAAAGAGTTATTCACATAACCCCAGAGTCAGATAACGTAACGAGTTATTCACATACTACAGATTCAGGTACCTAAAGGAGTTACTCACATAACTCCAGATTCGGATAAGTCACGAGTTATTCTCAACTAACTCACGATTCAGATAACTCGAAGAGCTATTTCCATAACTCCAGATTCAGGTACACGTCAAACAACAATTCGCATAACACCAGAGTCAGATCGAGTCATCGAGTTATTCCTATAACTTCAGATTCAGATAAGCCAACGAGTTATTCTCATAACTCTAGATTCAGACGACTCGAAACTCGAAGTGTTATTCCCATAACTAAACATTCAGACAACTCGAACAGGCTGGCAATATTTGCAGAGGAGGAAAAACGGTATTAATATTATTGCCCTGAGCTCTAGGCCAAGACGAACCTAGGCAAGGTCTAATACAGGTTGGGCGACACACTATCTGCCCGCGCCGCGCGGTATATACCATCATCATTGGACGGCTGACACATTGGCGGCTTTGCAGTAACCGGAAGTTGCGAAGAAAGTGACACGTCCGCCGTGTCCAAGCCGCCGCCGATCCGGCAGGCAGCCTCTGAAAAACGGGTACCTTTTCATCATCACCATCATGTTCCAACTCCTTCTCGTCTGCGTTCGTTGCAATTTGAGCGAGCCTCCGTCCGTCCGTTCGTGCTTCCTTCCTTCCTCCCTTCCGCTGCTCTCCGACCGAAACATCAGTGGGAGCAGCCACGTGGTTCTCCACTCCTTTCCCGTGGTCATGCCAAGAGGAAGCGACTCATAGAAAAGCGCCACTAGCAGCAGCAGCAGCAGAGTCCACCAAACACGGTCTTTCAATACGCCCCCCCCCTTGGCCAGCCAATTCCACAAGCCAGTCGTCGTCCTCCAACGCGTCGGTCTGTCGTACACCCACCCACCCTTGCCTGTGCTTTTGCTCTTTCGACACTACTCGCCTGGTGGGCCGCAGGAATGTTCTTTAGCATGGAACTCGGAAGCCGCCTAAGGCCTGATAGAAGGTGATATCTCTGAGTGCAAGTGCATGGACGACCAGATGGGGGGGGGAAAGCTTTGCGTGAGGACAATCACAGTGACACCATCAGCGTTGTTGTTGTTGTTGTTGTTGTTGTTGTTGGCGTTGTTGCTGTTGTTGTCGTATTTCTTGTTGTCTTTGTTGTTGTTGTTGTTGTTGTTGGCGTTGTTGCTGTTAATAACCAGCATCAACATCATGACCTACCCTCTTTCTCAGATGGAATTAACTCGTTTACGGAACCACAAACAGTATCAAAACAGCACACGTACTACCGCGTTTGGTAGCAACCGACTACGCGTGCGACACACGCGTTGATCATCATCAGCCCATCGAGCCCAGCATTGATTTAACGGGCTCGGCCCTCGGTCTAGAAGCTGAAAACTACGTGGCCGGCCGCCCGGCCCCAGGTTGTTCGGCCCCTATCTCTCCTCCGCCGTCTCCTTGGCCGCTCGGAGCCGTAAGACATGCGTGCGCACAGCTGTTGATTATGGGCTCTTAATCGCTTCCTGGAGAGCGTTAGTTGCTGTAACGACCGCTGCATCGTGCTATACATACATGCACGCTAATGCGGTCACACCGCTCCCTGTAGCGCCAGTAGAGTAACACCGCCCGGTATGTGGTAATATATATATATATATATATATATATATAACATGGCCCGAACAGCCGCAGTACCTACCTCTGCAGCTCGAGGCTATTTGCCACGGCACAGCAATACTTTATCGCTCGTTGTCGTCGTCGTCTGCTCCGCCTCTTCGTAGTCCCGCTTCCTCATGCCTGTGCTTCCAACGACAAGTTGCTTTGGGCGCCGGTAAAAGCAACTAGTCTGTGCCGAGAGAGATGCTGTCAAGATCCTGTGCGGGTGGCTGAGGCTGCCCGTAGAGCCTGCTAGCAGTAGTAGTAGTAGTAGTAGTAGAAGATTTACTTGTTCTTCCTCTTCTTTCGAAGTTCTTACGTAGTAAATTTAAGTGAAAGTACTAATTCACGAATTTCTAAAGGAAATTGTGGTAATATGTATTCAATAAAAAAAAGTACTCAGTTAGTAGTAAGTGTACTAGTAGTAGTTAGAGTTTTTCGTCGGACTGCCAATTGTGGGTTAATATAGATAGAGAGAGGGCGACCGGCAACGTTAAAGGATATTACCGTGGGCTCGTAGCATATGGGCGGGCTACGCTGCTCTCTTATAGCCAGCAGTCGTTTCTACGGCGGTTGTATTTCGCTGAGTGGGTCGAACAACTTTAGGCATTTGTTTGCTAGATTACCTACCCGCGCTGTGCTAGGTAGGCCGTTTGCTATTCCGACTTCATTCACTTGTCGGTAGTGCATGTTGTTACGTGCGTGACGCATATCTATGCCGACCTCGGTATCCCTCACAAGGAGTGTATCGTGCACGTGTACAACAAGGGATGTAGGCGACAGCCTTGACACTAGGAATTTCTGGTTCGATACGGATGCGACACATACCCATTCAAAGTAATTCATCTCAGGATTTGCACACGTACACACATATATATATATATATATATATATATATATATATATCCAGTATATTTTACACAATACCTTTGAGCCAATGCTATAAGATGTGCATTAGATAGAGGTAGATAAACTTAAATGTAAATCCATTATCTGTGCTTGCCATTGTTTTGATTTCTTTTAATCTCTATATATTTGAGCCAATGTTATAAGATGTGCCTTAGATGGAGGTAGATTAACTTAAATGTAAATCCACTATCCGTGTTTGCCATAGTTTTGGTATCTTTTAATCTCTATATCTTTAAGCCAATGTTATAAGATGTGACGTTAGATAGAGGTAGATTAACCTAAATGTAAATCCACTTTCAGTGCTTGCCAGAGTTTTAGTATCCTTTAACCTCACTTTTCTGCTTTCCTTGTCTCTGTATCTCTGCCCGAAGAGCTAGCTATAGTTCAGTTCATAGCTTCCTAGGCAATGAACCCTCACTAAATACGTCACTAGAAATCCAGTGTTAGGCTTATAGGTTACAAAGATGCCTACTGCCACGACGCCAACGACAACCACAGCAACGTGGAAACTACTAATCATGCCACGCGTCTCGCTTATTGAACGCATTTATTGAATGACGCTAATGGATCGCAGCCGCAGCAGCAGAAGCACAACCACCAGATCATCCTTCCTTCTGACAGCACAGAACGTGACTGCGGATATCGTATGTGTCTGTGGCTCGGTAGCATCAGCTCTGTGATCAAGAAGTATAGGAGAGCTGCTATGTACGGCTTCGCTGGGCAGGTGATCATCAGTAATCTGTTTCCCTGTTTTCCCGTTTTCCCATCTCTCCCTCTCTCTTTCTCTCATTCTTTCTTTCTTTCTATCTTTATCTCGCTCTATTACGTTTTGGTTTCCCTTGCTGTTAGAAGAGAAGGGGGAGAAGAATGGCAGCCAGACAGGCAAAAGCGAGAGTCTGGTCTTCCTTGCCGTGCGCTGCTGTATCGTCGCCATCAAGATTGAGATCGGCGTTACCGCCTTCATCATTGCGGATCGGCGGCGGCGTCGGCGTCTAACTGATGAACTCAAGCGGTTCGGTGGCGACGGCCGCAACGGTGCAACGGGTGAATGGCGGCAGCAGCAGCAGCAGCAATGCAACGGTGCAACGGACGACGTCCGGGACGACGGGCCCTATCCGAACCGAACGGCAATAAAGAGGCGTCGTTGCTTTAGTCCCAGCCACGTCCTAAGCAGCTACTAACTAAGCAGGCACGACGCGATCTGCCACTGCGTTACCCCACCAAACTGCTAGGCTATCTTAGCGCGACGACTGTTACCACTGGTTACTCTACGAACACTTCTGGTTCTGCTTCTGCTGCTGCTGCTGTTGCAGCTTGTGATGCTGCTGCTACTGCTGATGCTGCGACCCGTCATTGGGCTGAAGCACGGCTGACGAGACGTAACGTCGTCGTGCTAGACGAAGCGCGAAATTATTAAAGTTTGTGCTTAACTTTCGAATCTTCGGAGGAGAGTGTTCGTCAGGGAGAAAGGAGGCGAAGGGCAATAGAGACACAGATATACGGAGCGATGGAGCGTAGAGAAAGCGAGAGACAAGGCGAGAGATGTATAGGGAACGAGAGGGGTGGGGAAGGGGAGAGAGAAAAAGAGAGAGATAGAGGGAGAAAAAGAGCAGAGAAATTACTCGAGTGGCGACAATGAACAGAGAATGGATATACGAAAGAACAACAGAAAAAGAAAATGCGTAAACGGGACTGCTCGAAGGAATAAAGTGCAATTAAAAGAGCAACGAAAGTGTACACGGTACGCGCGCAAACAACAACAACAATAACAACAGCAGCAACAACAACCACAACCACAACCACAACAACAACCACAACAGCCACCACAACAACAACTACAACTACAACAAAACAACAACAACAACAAAAACAACGACGACAACAACAAAAACAACGACGACAACAACAACAACAACAACAACAACAACAACAACAACAACAACAACTACTACTACTACCACTACAACAACAACCACAACCGCCAGCAAGCATGAGAAAACCGAGAGGCGACAGCCGTTGCAAAGGAGTACCAGCTGGAAGTAGCGTGGCAAATATGCGCAATATATACGAAATTGCTACTGACTGCATTTGGCCACAACCAACAGCGGACGTCTTGCTAGAGGAGTCGTCGTCGCTTGGGAAGCGTTTTGTTTCACCGTCTGCTTATACGCGACGCGTACGATGCTGGTTCGCCGCAAAATCAGCAGTGCTCCTGCCCCGCTCCTGCCTCACTCATACGACCGTCCATGCAGCGAACACCCACACCGGCTGTTTGATGCTATTAGTGGCCTCTTCTTCTATTGCTGTGTGCGAAATTGCGAGAATACGGCGAATACTACCCAGGTTTCCATTGTATGCTGAGTGCCCAGCTGATCAAGTGGTGTAGTCCAAGGACGACGAAGTCTAGACTGGCGCAAAATGTACAACGAGCTGTTTTCGTTTGCATTTCTCATGTGTGTCTGTGGACGTGTGTGTGTGTGTGTGCATGTGATTTTACATTTGTCTGAGCTTACATACGGTTTTTACGGCTTGCAGAACAAGTTGCGTCTGGGCTCGACTTACGTGTTACGACGTGATTTTGTTTCACTCCAACGCTGTCTTCGTAGTACGATTGCTGGTGCTGCTGCGGTGTTTCCCACGATGCCCTCCAGACAGGCACAGCATGACCCGTCCCGTTCCGTTCCGTACCGTACATCAGGGCTCAGAGTAAACCCTTCTCAAGAATGCGAACGAGGTGCCGAAACGCTGCTGCTGCTGCAGCAGCGTACTAAACGCAGAAAACGCGTTGGCAGCAGTTTATCACGGCCCACACCTGCGTCTCCAGTCTCGTGTCTCGTTCGTCGTAGCCAGCCGCCGCAGATCAACAGCATACACATACTAGGTGGATCGGCGACGCGCGATCTTCACGCAAAACTTCAGCAGAGGAATAATGCTGATAAAAAACAAAAACAAATTTTTTTTTAGCAGCAATATATATTTTTTTAATTTTATGTTTATATTATCGCTACTGCTGCTGTTGATGCTACTACTGGTTCTGCCGCTACTGCCGCTGCTGCCGCCGCCGCCGCCGCCGCCGCTTGATCCAGAGGGGTACAACGAATAGGATGTTTGGTGTCGTTCGGCAAAAGCTAATTTCCGTTTCCTCCGTGTTCAACGAGTACTTGTGCTATGATGGCGTATCTCTATCAACGTATCGATCTGCCACCACCTACCGCCAATTGATCGAGCGACTGGCCCAGACACTTCCCTGGTGTACCTAGTGTGTATTTATCAAGTCCCTGTTTGTGTCTAGCTAGCCAGGTATCAGTTTAATGGTCGTCGCACTTGCTGGCTCGCACTTTTCTTGCCCGTCTCGTCTCGTTTCGTCACGTCTCGTCGCTAGTCTAGACAGCGAACAGCGATTGGGGCAAAAAAAAAAACGTGGGTGCAACGACAACGACTCGATAAGCCAATGATGACGACGACGACGATGCCGACGAAGACGATTACAACGCTGCATGGCATTCGATTAGCGATCTTTCGACCGGGTGATTCGTTCGAGGAGGTGATTTATCCTTTGTTGGTTGCTGGCCCAAGAATCGCCTGTACTTGCAGTCGCGTCCACCGTGCGCGGTTAACGCAGTCAGCCAGCCAGCCAGCCAGCCAGCCAATCGGTCGCTACAAGGAGACAATGCCAACCAATGCATGCCCATCAGCCATATAGCAAACAGAATTATATACACACTATACACACACCACAAAGACTACACGGTACAACAACCCCACCTAAACACGCCACAAGCACTGCAAGCAAATGGTCGGGAAGCGGACAGAGAACGCAAAACATTGCGCAAACCGTAGAAACAGCAGCCAGTTGTGGTTTATCCATCGCCCACGTAAGTCAAACCTAAACAAACTCGAGTGAAACTCGAGTGCCCGGCATACGCTGTACCATGCAATAAATACATGCACCCATACTGATAATAAATGCACACACACACATAGACATATACATGCAAGCATGCATGTCTATCTATGGATGCGTATACAGACACATGTACGCGCGACGGGCGCTTACGTCTTCTGCTGGGCTCTCAATGAACGCCATTGCCACGTGCTATTTAGCCGCAAGCGCCACCCGAGCATCCCCAAGTCCTGCTGAAGATGTGCAAACACGCGGAGTACGGATGCGTGTGTGTGGGCCTTAGCAACGACGTGCAGAGTCATAGCATAGTTTATGGCCTGGCTCGACGAGTTTTAGCAGCCTGGCAACTTGCACATGCTGGCATACAAGTCATCCAGACATCCAGGGTGCCTTAGGCCTTCGTTTGCCAAAAATTGCTGTAATACATTTTGCGCGCTGATTTTCTCGTTTTTACGTCACATTTTCCACGACGCTCGAGATGCGCGATGCGCTTGCAATGCGATACAAAATCGTGCGGAACGGTCAGCTGTGTGTATGTTTGTACGGAAATCGGTATTTTTTATGACATGCAAGTAAGGTAGTTTGACAAAAACAAATTATATTCGAATAAATGAAAGGGGGGGGGGAGTGCATACAGCTGAGCCAATAGATGATACACGAACATCCCGGTAATACAATGACTACAGATTGGGGATGTATTTGTGATAACTTGCATTCAAAGCTACAGTAGATCTCTCATCCAGGCAATCGGCAGAGCTGGCAAGGTTATTAACGACTTACACCCAAGCTTGATCATAGACGCACATACGAAGTGTCTAACTAAAGATAACAAATAATAATAATAATAATAATAATAATAACATGTTTATAAATATAATGTTAGATTTGCAAGATTAAACCGTAATTGTATTATTATTATTCATACGTAGATATGAGCCCGTCCGAAATATGGGACAAGGCAGAGAAGCTGTTTGCTATGCTTCTCTATCTGTCGCATTCCAGGTGGCCAGCGTGCTTTGAAACCAGAAAAATATGTCGGCGCCTCAGGCAAAGCTCAAGCCTGGATGAGTATGGGATTCCATCCTCCTCGTTTAGTTCACCCTGAACTTCTAGGCGGCCTTAGGGAATAGCTATACCGCCAGTCTGTGCTAATAATATAATCTTGTACAGAGAGCAAGTATGCTACAACCTAGGCAAGCTCTTTGCATAATGCTCTACACTTTAATTCAATTTCATTACCGAGTTAATAGCCGGATCAGTTGCGAGCATCTGCTTGAAGAAAAGTTAGATGTCAATTAGTAACTGAAAAGTTTTTATTTGGATTTACGCCAAAGGCGGTTGCCCTGTTTACTCGACGCGAGAGAAAATTAGGGACAGAGCAATTGTATATATTGTTTATTATTATATACCATTGCACCGTCTCTATTTTTGGTCAAACAATACCATGTCTAAACTGCATCTGCCTGGGTCAAGGAATGTTACAGCAGGAAAATCCGGAACCAAATTCAAATCAGAAAATGAGCAGGATTCGATCCAATGCATGAAAATGCCTAGTTTTTAATGGTGCGGCAACCCAAGCTTACATGGCCATGTAGATACATTTGTACATAAAAGACTCCCTATAAGGAATAACTGGGTCACACCAAAAATCACGTGAAATACGTGTAGTACTGGATATATACAAGTGTTCTACTGTAAACTATATATGAATATAATTCATTGAAGGCAAGGTTATATGTATATACCTGTATATATTTACTTCCTCGTTGTTTTACACACGTCGCCTAATAAGACCAGCGCCGGCCCACAATATCCTGCCTGGTCTCACGTCCTGTGCTTGTTTAGGGTAGCTAGAAACACAAAAGCGCATTCTCTTTTGAGCGAGCGGGTGATTAAAAGCTCGTGCGCTCACCCGAGTGTCGTTGTGTGGGACTCAGTGCCGATGTTGTTGACATGATACCTACTACAAACCTCCTACCTAGAGGCCTCATGACGAGAACAGGAGCTGGCACTGTTTCTTAATATTACTTCACTCCCTTCACTGTTACTTTAGGGTTGCGTGGGCAGAGCGCACATTGCAGTCTGTACCAAGTATTTCCGTGTGATTACGGTCGTGGCGAAGTTCTTAATGGTGCTCAGCTTTGATAGCGCAGGCTCAACGGGGCCTGCGCCATTTAGTTGCTTGTCAGAGGGAGTTTCCATTTAAAGAGCCGCGCCAGCTGCGCTTTATACGCGGTAGAGGGTAGTGCCTAGTTATGTCTCGCGTCTTCTTCTTCTTCTTCTTCTCCTGAGTCATAGCAAATTCATACATTCTATACGATGCAACTGTTTTCTGAAAATATCGTAGCCCGTAACTCATTGCGTCAGCGGAAAGGAAAGTAATGCCTTCCGCTTTTTGAGTCACTCCCTCACATGTGGAAGATCGTCGAGCGGATTCAGAAACCCGGCTGGCTCGCCTCGGTCACCGCCAGTCTTTTCTGTTCCATGCGTCGACGGTGTGACGTCGTGAATCCACCTGAGAGAGTCAGAAGTTAGCTTGACGGAATGCGGTCTTCTGAGCCGCTAGTACTTGGACCATAGCGGCCGCCGCATCCTTGTCGGTTCTTACCACCTTGAAGGCCAACGGCGTCTATGTTTTATCCAGGAGCCGTCAGCACTTAACTCGTGTAGCCGCACGCGGCCATAGCGGAAGTGCGTATATAGGTGCTATTTATAATGCTACCGCAGCCAGAAAACACCTGCAGTCGGCAGAGGCGCCCAGTGCGCACGGGAGCAATTTAGATGGATCTGTTATCGCATTGGTGTACTTTGCAGTTGCCTGGCGTCCGGTATCTAGTAGGGAATAGGCGCAGGTATTTTGCGTCACTACATATGGCAATTATATTATGGTCACCTAGGTTCAGCTTGAGTTACGGAAGCCGTTTTAAAGTATTGTCAGTAACGATTCGTTTGCATACGCCTTGCCGATAATGGTAAGGAATCGGGCCCGGGTTTTCCAATTGTCTCAAACGCTGACGGGTAAAATATGCAGGTTTCTGGCAAACTTGTGCCATCCTTAAGTTCAGCTTGCTTTATTGGGATACCCTGGCTTAGTGCTGTGTACCGTAAATTTGTAACGCGGCTAAGGTACCGATCATATATATATATATATATATATATATATATATAGCGTTCGTATTATCACATAACAAGATGTCTGGTACCATGGTGGATTTAATGTCTCATTTGTATATGTTAACAAGTGAACGTACTCAGTGTCAGTAAAGCACTATAAACTATTGAATAAGATACCACAACTACGCAACCAGTCGGTAATGTCCTTCAAACGGGCCACACTCTTTGGTGTAAAAGAGCGCAGTCCCACGACCATATTCAGCAAGGTGCGGCTCCCAAACCGAAGAGTTTGTAAAAGCGAGTGTGCATATCACGATTCGTTAGGATGCAGCAACAAAAAATAGGTGTTTACCAGAAAAAAAGTATGCCTCCACTATCTTGGTAGTGTAGTGGTTAAAGTCAGCATTAGTCGTAACGTACCTGTATACGCCTAGACAACGTGTATGCGAAAGAGTCGGCCATACAGTGCCATTGATTTTGTACTCAAAAACAAATGCCCCGTGTTTCTGTACGACACATGTTGTGGGGAAGGAAAACGTGCTATTTGCAGAAGAGAACAGAATTATGTCTTTGACAGCCGATTGTAGAGTAATGCTAAGTATATGAGAATTAGTCTCGAACAAACCAAAGAATAAAGTTTAAAGTCATCAGCATGATCAAGGTATGTAGCGTTTTGCGACAGGTACCTGTTCATGCCTAAAATGCCTAAATGGCATACAGAAAAGCGGATAGACATCTGCCGTGAAATGAGCCCCAATGAAAACAATATATGGCTAACTGAATTGATTTAGCCAACACTTACCTGCAAAGTTCGCTCAACGATAGCCTAACCCATTGCACTCTACGGGTAAGGGTGCTTGGCCGTTTAGTTTTAAGAGCATAATAAAGTGGCCTGCGCACTCTGTTAGTTAATATAAATGCAGCGAAACGGTTCTTAAGCAATTCTGAATATTGTTTGGCCTTGAGTGATCTCCAAGGGCACATGTGGACCGATGGAAGGTGAATCCATGCGAGCGGAGCCAAGCCAGTTTTTCAAGTGCTTAACCAAAGCCCTCGCAAAGACGCCGCACGACATAAAATATTACGGAGCATCAGTGTTCTCACGTGTGAGGCTAGTCCTTGACTATACTCACATGTGAGGATATGAGGAGTAACTTAGTTCAAAATGAACTTTAAGTTCATTTCAAACAGAGTTGAAATTTATTCTAAACTCAGAGAACTCAATAACCAAGCCATCATAATGTTGATATATGCCTATGTTTTGCGTCAGTGAAGTTCCTGGGCCGGAGGCGCAGGTCAGAGTAGAAATAGCTCGGCCTTTTTGTGGATCAGTGGCAACCACGGCAGGGCCTAATGAAAGGGTAGGAAGAAATTCAATTACATTTACCCGTTTTCAGCTTCATGCGAGAGTTTCTAGAATTTGTTTGGGCCTAGTCATAATAGTTATTTTAATCAGTTTCATTAGCATGTGTTTAAAAATGTGCAGTGCAGCAAATGCTAGCACGACTATGTCTTGGGGGGGCTTAACGCATTCAATATAGACGAACCGTATTAAACCACTTTTGTGTACATATCGTACAGCATTCATTTATTTATAACTAATCAAAATATTTGATAGCAATAGTTAAAAAAAAAAAAAAAATATATATATATATATATAGTTCTATGATCAGATTTGATGGGAGAGGAGTCAATGCTCACGCGTTCAATCTTGTCCGAGTTAAAGGTGAAAACAAGATCAAGTGTAGCCTAATTTGAGAACGCCAGTCATTTTTTTACCACTTACTGACTACCATCACAGGGCAGTATGTTTGACACGAGTCCACTATTTTAGCACAAATATAATCGATACGCTTTGTTCGTGTACCATAATCCGCTAATGTATACGCCTTCCAGCAAAGCGACGCAAAGCGATCCTTTTTCGAATAAATAATTTTTCGTTTTAATATATATAACAAAAATATCTTCAACACACAATCTAATAGGCCATTTGTGACATCTAGCGGACCCGTGATGAGGACACAAACGTCCCCGCTACGTGAAGACCTACCATTCCCCAAAAATCTGTATCTATCCATCATACTGTCCCATTAATTCGTTACACTATATTACATATGCGAATAACCTTAGCAAACAAGAGCTTCTAAATGGAGCAATTGCAACTGGTTAGGCAGCTGATGGCGCTGGGTATTTTTCCCCAGGGCCTCCAAGCGTCAACAATGTTATCAGAAAACCGCGATTAAAGTTTTCCGGCGAAATTCGGAGAGGATCCGAGTGTCGTGTGCCTGTAATTTGTAGTTGAGTACAGTGTTTGACTCTTTTTTGCTGACAAATAGGCAGACAAAGGAATAAAAACTGTGCAGAGTGTTAAGTCGAGCTAGACTGCCGAGCAGACTTTAGTTGCCGTTAAAACTTTTATTGTAGTATGGAAGTATCTTGCTTTGCCAGGGGCCTGACATGTATGACAGGGAACTTACCAGTCTAAGGTTCCGAAAGCGCAGCTCTTGCTCAGTATTAAAAAAAGGTACAGCGTTCGTAACAGTGACTTACATCGTCAGTCCTGAGTTGCACATACAATAGAAGGGGAGTCAGCTCTACCAGTGTGGTTTTCTGCTTTCACCTACCAGCTTTTACTCTTAGGCCCCAGAGAATCTGTTTAGAGAGCACTTGTGTGGCTACTGTGGACATCGTGGTCTTCTGGTCGTACGATATTAAACGCTATAGGCGTTTGAGTATTGTTGAGGAGCCGGTGTCTTTTAACCCTGGTAGTAGTGCGTTCCCATAAAGGTGCGGTATATAGCATGATTTTATTTTGAACAAGGTCATTTATTTATTATATACACAATGATGGTATGTACTACTGATGCGAAGAGACGGCGCCAAGAGTCAAGTGCTCCTCTGATCCGCGGAAGGATTTGTCGGAGCTCTGCTGAGGCTTTAGCAACTTTTTAATGTCAGGAACGCGTTGAACATTCTGCCGTGGAATTGTGCATATTGCAGACACCCTACTAAATTTGCGGTCCCTCCCTTTATCGCGAGGGCCGTCTTGGAGTACCTGGAGGACAGAAAAGGTTTAACGGTGCAGTGGAGATAGACATGACGGCAGGAGTTCCACAATGACCTATCCTGGGCCCGCTGCTCTGGAACATTTTATATGACGACGGCCTGAGATAGCAAGATCTCTCACCGTTATTACTCAAGCAAAGACAGAGGAAGATTTAAACGCAAACATGGCTTTCCGGTCGTTAGAGAGATGAATGAATAGAATAACTTGACCCGGACTCCTGACAGAGAGAAAAATAGTGGGTAGCATGAAGCTGATGGTGGCGGGCCAGAAGATCAAGCACGTAACAGAAGCCAGATACCTTTGAGTCCTATTAGACAAGGCTTTCAAGGGCACTAATCACATAAGGAAGTGCACAGCCAAGGCGGCTAAAGCAGCTAACGCGATCGGCAATATCCTGCCAAACTTACACGGGCCGCGGGAGTGCCGGCGACGACTACTAATGTCGGTTACCGAATCAATTGCACTCTTCCCGGTGCCAGTCTTGCTGCAAAGCACCCTGAAAACGACTACGGCAAAAAAGGCCTTAAGAAGCACGCAAAGAGTAGCGCTTAGGATCCTGCAGGGCTACCGCACGGTTAGCGTAAACGCAGCTTTGATACTAGCTGGGGTCCCATCTTGGGACTTAATAAAATTGAAATTATTCATTTAGCCTGCTCATCCCGGAGATATAAAGCGGATAGACCGCCCGGCAGGGGAAATTGATTTTTCCGTACACAGCGTCTCACTGACCAGGTGATTTTTAAAGTTATCTCTTTCCTATAGGCAAAGCTCTCTCGGAAACCTGCGTGCACTCGGTGGACAGTATCGACGATGACCTCGAGCACACTCTTCGGAAATGCAAAGAACTAGAGCAGGCAAGGACAACCGCCATAACGCTGCTCAGATTGAAATGGGCCAGAGGAAAAGAAAAACAAGCAGTCAGAATACCAGACCCACCGAGAAGGAACATGAATATGTTTGTGAAGTACATTTGCAGAACAGCATCCGCATGGAAGTTGAGCGAGAAAATGGCAACTGCAGTGATAAAAAAGAAAGCCAAGCTCGACAGGTACATAAAAGAATGGATAGCGCTTACGACATCAATAGTAGACGTGGCTTATCACTAAACCGATTCGCAGGTGTTGGGACAAGTACGTGATCTCGGCCACATGATCCGTTAGGCGCTAGCCACTTTTCTTAATGGCCCATAGTACTGTAATATGAATATATGGGCCATTAGAAAGTGAAGCTAAAGGAGGATGTGTGCTTAGTGGTCAGGAGTCTTGACTGACCAACATCCAACCGCTAGGGTCGAGTCCTACATGGCTCGAGAATACCCCCCCATCGTAGCAACAGTGCGTAACAGTATTCACCCTCCTTCACACAAAAAAAGGCCCCATAATGTTGCCGTTTTTAATACTAAGGCGGTATGTCTATATATTAACACATCCCTACACGACCGTAAGTGCCAGTCGTTTACCGCCACTATTTTTGTACTTCTCTCATCTTGACTTGTTGGCTTGCGTCATTAGTGGAGTACCCACAAGATCAGCAGCACCATCATTGTAAGTACAGCTACCTACGTAAGCAGTGTTATTTGTCCAATATTTAGTCGGGCTATTGGGCTTTATCTTTGCTAAGCTTCGTTATGCGTTAGAACGTCAAGTGTGACATCAACAAAATAGTTTTCTGCTATCATCAGGATAAGCTTACTCTCGTCCGATGTCAGGTCTGGCCCATTGCTTACCGTTTATAACACGTGGCCTCTTAGCGTCTTTTTTCACTTGCATCTAGTTCGATAGGTCTTTGTTATGCAAATAGTTAGCGCCAGCTCATATGCATAGACGCTCTGTTTGGTGGTAAATGTTTTAGCATTCGGACTTTATTAAAGGTAATATTCCACTGCACGGCCAATAATATGGACACCTGTCGTCAAAAGGCATCGTTCCTGGTATCGTGTCAGATAGTTCGGCATGACTCGAGTTAAATATTGTTTGGCTTGTCGCTTCATAACCATCTACCTGATCGTCTTCTACGTCCGACTGTGGAGCGCGTCTCTGGGATTGTAGTCAGAAAAAAGTCATTTAACCCTTTGAAAGAGACCCAAACCAGCTCTGCGCTTATATATGCTGTCATTGTATTCTTCGTACTCCCTAGACTCATAAGCGTGCTTCAACTAGATTCAACCAGATGCGTATGAGCTCTATTCCCTCAGCGGGTGTCTTCAAGAGACAGATATATCCGTAGGAGTGGCGTTTTCTTAGAAGCAGCATTTTAGGGCAGGGTCGGTACAGACATAGCTAATATAATGGAAAAGGATCTCCGGGAAAGCTGAAAGAGCCACTAAGTACTCCCTAGACTCATAAGCGTGCTTTAACTAGATTTAACCGGATGCTTATGAGCTCAATTCCCTCTGCGGATGTCTTCAAAAGACAGGTATATCCGTAGGAGCCGCGTTCTCTTGGAATCAGCATTTAAGGGCAGGGCCAGTACAAGCATGGCTAATATGATGAGAAAAGATCTCCAGGAAAGCTAAGAAATAAATGACAATAAGAGGTGTACGCAATTGTGACATGGAGCAGGAAAGCGTACTAACATAAACCCAGTAAGAAACCTCATGGAGTTATTTATATGGAAAAATAAACGGGTTTATTTTAGTGGTCTCAACATGAAGGCCACAGAGCAGGTAAACGTGCTATCTGGACAATTCAGAAAACCTAAGAGGAAGAGCAGGCCGTCAGCAAAGTCTTGGCAACGCTCATGGGATTAAAGCATGCAAAAATTGCACAAAAGAAGGTGCCAAAGGAACGAATAGTTTAGCGACTGAAGAAAAGGAGTGGATAATGTTCTGCTACCTAGCCGATAAGAGAAATAATATGAGCATCAGGGAGACCATACGTATAGAGATCCAGGAAAGAAAGACCGGCATTCAACTTGCGGTCACGACCGGAAAGAGCAGCAGGCGGACCAAGAACAACAAGCAGCTGAAATGGACGAACATATTTGCTTGTTAGAAAAGCAAGCTATGGCAGCTCTACTTTCGCAAGTTGCCTAAATAGAACATAGCAAGAGATAAACCCCATCCACCTTAATACAGAATTTAAAAGGCATCGGCAATTGTAAAATGGCGGAATAAAAAAAGGGGCAGAAGAAAATGCAAATTTCCTGAGGGCAAGGCCTCATGAACTCCTTATCAGCTTAGAGGAAATTCTTGATTTGAATTTTGCTAGAAGGCACAACGAGGCAAGACATCGCGGCCGATCCAGTGCCTTTGCTATTGAGTATACTTATAAGCTGAACGATTCTACGAGAGACACAACCTACGGTAACAGCAAGATTTAATGACGTAAGCGCAAAAAATAGACTGTTTGGAAAAGTTCACTTGGGCATACCTGAGCAAGTCTTACCTGTGGTTGGCGACGATAAAAAGGGCTTTCAACATGGAATAAAAGCGGGCGATAGGTTTAGCGTGTGCCTTCAGTTTCTTCCAATGAGCAAGATCCCTATTCCCATCCAAACCATGTTTGTAGTGTATACACCCGTTTAAGGACATGTTAGGTAGGCTGTCTAATGGTAGGGGGCTTGCTTAAGCTGTTGCTGGCTTCGAGGCAGACATGTTTGAAGAATTATACGCCATAAACAATTATACGATAAATCACGATAGTACCAAATGCGTACTAACTGCAATCCACTTTTTTTGTGACAGGTGCATTGCTAACTCAAGCATGACATAGGAACGAATGTCCAGACGCGCACATGCAGATCTAAAGATTGCAAGCGTTCTTGTACAATAAACCCGCTATTTATCAATGAATGTTTATTTTTTATTATTACATCACCTTCCTTTCGGTATTGTTAATTACATTACACGTGTTCACTCCAAAACATAATTAGTTTCTGTTATTAAAAGTCTTCGAAACGGCCTTCACCATGTCGAGAGGGCTAAGCTGCTGAGCGTATAGGTGTTCCCCAATTAATGTGATGCCACCGAGGCCACTTTCAAGTTATTTTTTCTTCTCAAGCCACTCTTCTATATACCACAAGGTCATCGACATAGAGAGTTATGCGAACACAGGGTTAGTGGTCATTGATTAAGCCCGATAGATCACTGAGTGAGACTGAAAAAAAGATCGGGTTGAGATTATTGCCCCGGGGATAGCCGGTGGTGGGTTGGCAGGAAAGGCCGGTATTCCTAAATGCCGTCATTTAGGATTGACCGGGTTTGCTTTCAGTATAGCTTATTATTATTCGCAAAACTTGTGGGCCTACGTCTGCGGCGGCTAGCTTCTCCTTGACAATATCCCTGGGGGCAGTGTCAAACGCCGCCTTACAGTCTACAAATACAGCGTACAGTGCTTGGTGCTTGACGGTGACCGAGTGCGTCATGTCGTCTAAAACCTCCTGGGGTGCGGTCATTATCGAACGTCCGGCGCGAAATCCATGCTGTTCTGGAGGGTTGATTAGAGCGCCTGGAGACAGAAGCTAAGCCGGCGTGCCAAGAAGCATCTTGTAGATGTAGCTTTTCTTTGCAATGCCTCGCCATGAGGATGTACAGAGCGGGTCATGTTTGCCTTTGGGAATGATCTTTAGCAAGCATTCCGATCAGGTTGCTGGAATTTCACCTGTTTCCACGCCTTGTTAAAGAGTGCCGTCCAATGGGGCTTTAGGAGGACCGCCGCCTTTATACATATGTTCATCCCGGACGAGGTCGTCTTATTCTTCAACTTTTCAATCGCACTTTGAACTTCCATGTGTCATCGATAGCTACCTTTTATTGATTTACTTAACGCACGCCCGTAGTTTTGCTCTGTCCTAAACTTCGTGCTTGTCGAAAATAATCAAACGCAAGAAGCACAAATACGAAAACAATCAGTCAAACTAGAAATTAGAGGGCGGTCTTCCATAAAAGTTATCTTTCTATGAACCACTAAAACAATACGTGTACATCTTACTATGTAAAACAATCTGCCTTGAAGTAGACGGTACAGTTCATGAAACACGTATGTACACACTACTTTTGTAATACAAATATATATATATATATATATATATATATATATATATATATATATAAGTAAAACCAGGGTCATGATATAAACTGTGTTTTGTATCTAGCGTGTACAGCACGTAGCAAGTAATTTTTGCCCGGTCAGAGAGCCAAAGGCGATAGGATGTGAACAGCTACGAAGGAAAACGACGACGACGACGACAACAAAAGAGCAAACCCTAAACGCTCCAGCGTTAAGCGGGCGACACTGGGCGGCTGGTTGCCAAGCGGTTGATAGGATTCGTATGGCCGAAAGCCGGGAATCGTCGCACTTGTAGCGCTTGTATGATGTCGTCCCCTAGGAGACTGATTTGTTCGGCCGCTGTTCCGTCTTTCATTCTTCGCGGAAAGCCGAATCCAGGAACGTCGTAGAACGGACGAGGCATTCGAGGTGCGAGAGAGGTCGCTCGCATTGAGTCTTCGGATCAGTTTCTCAACGGCCGAGCGTTGAGTTGGCTTGCTCCCTTACAATTGAAATCACAGGGACGTATCGATAGATACACCAATTGCGGTAGTACCCGGATTTCATGCACACGGCACACAGATAACGATGATTATTATGGTGTTGACAGTAACAACAATGGTCTTGATCTGGAACTGTGAGAAGGTGGCTTGAACCGCGCCGTCAGATTAGATTCGTTCCAGGCAGCTGCGGGACTGCTGCTAACTCGGAGTAATTAACTCTGGTTGGTTATCAATATAGCACTGAGAATAGCGAACCTATTCTCCCCATTGGCACCCCTGGCCGTATATTATTGTCATTACAATTCAGCCAATCGTTAATCAGCTGTTCAGCGGGCTATCGTTAACCCCATGAGTATCATGGTTCATGTCTTGAAAGGTGCTCGACACAAAATTTTGGCAGACGCTTGCGGACGCTGCCTGGCGCGTTAACGGTCGACGATTGTACCTATTGAGGTTGACAACACGAACAATGTGATGCAGCTGTTCTGGCTATATAACGCTACAGCGTTGACAGGCTGTATCTGGTAATAGGGCGTATCTGGTTATAAACCAACAGCACTATTGGCCTGCAATCGGCAAGAGAAAGGCCCACCGTAACTTAAGCTGTTAATTACTCTGTAAATCGGCGCCTTTCATTAACGGTCGTGGTTATATCGATGTACAGACTAAACTGGAACGAAAACAATGTTACTGTTGCGTTATATATATATATATATATATATATATATATATATATATATATATATATATAATAGATATATATATATATATATATATATATATATATATATATATATACATATATATATATATATATATATATATACATATATATATATATATATATATATATATATATATATATATATATTGTTTTTTACATTTATAATTGCATTCGAGTGTATATATTCGTATACACGTCGAGACAAACAGGTTGCGTCACGTACATATTTTGTACTCACAATAGAAGTGTCATATTAAAAAAGGCTACATCATTCTAAGGATAATTAAATCAATTTTATAACACGACTGTAACGTGGTGCTAAAGTTTGTGTTTTTTATTGTTTAAAATAATTAAGTAAAATATGTCAACATATAAATCAATAAAAAACTATTTTCAATCTGAGAAAAATGTATCGTCGAATTGCTTATATGAATTAATTATCTATAGGGTATGCGAAGGCTAGGGTATGCGAAGAGTTTACTGACGGGCATGGCTTAACAGCTAGACAGCAATGACGCCTTCTGCCAAGGCAGCTGCATGCTGCTCGCAGCTGCAAATTATTGCTTTGGAATTGTGAAGGTTTATCTGGGGCTTTACAGCTAGCACCAGAACGTTTGTTTGAAGGTGTGGACATTGTACTCTTGACGGAAACTTTTATGCGAGTGGAACTGCATCTCGATGAGATGCGAGGTTTTCATCTGCTAGCGAGTCTTCCAGACGGAGGGCGGGGAAGACCAGTAGGTGGACTTTCAATCTATTTACGAACAGGGTCACCCCGAATGCAATGCGTGTGTCGAGGTGAGTGTTGCATGACACTCACCTCAGGTAGTTTCAACCTCGCATTGTTCTACCTGCCACCTCACTACGATGACGTTGAGGTTGCCGATGCGATCAGTGCTGGTCTAGCGGGACTAAACCTCCAGCTACCCACTCTGGTCGGCGGCGACTTCAACTGTCGTATTGATAGTGGCGCCACCGACAGGAAGGGCGATGTGCTTCTTGCGCTTCTAGAGAATAGAGGCCTGCATTGCGCGAATGAGCGTGATAAATTCACGTACGTTTGCCAAAGTGGAAGAAGCACTATCGACCTCCTGTTTCATAACCTTCAACATCCGACGGAATTTCAGGGATGCGAGGTCCTTGATATTTCAGCACGGAAGCACCTGCCGGTGCTAGCGTCTCTGTGTCTGCCTGGCCAGGGGAGCGCCCCGCGGCGGCAGCCGACAACGTACTTGTCTAGGCAGCTAGATTTGCGTGTATTAACGCGCAAATTACGGCTCCTGAGATCAACTTCTGACATTGAACAAAGCAACCACGCTTTGGAGGCCACTGTCAAAGCGGCTGTAGTCAAGAAGAAGTACAGAAAAAGACGGGCGCGGCCCTGGTTTACACAGGCCTGCTACCTAAAACGTCGGGAAGTGTTGGGGCTCCTGCGCCGAGCACGGGCTCTGCACCCCGACCCCCAGATAGTTGCTGATCGTAGGGCGCTTTATGGCCGACATAGAGCAACCTACAAGAAACTGCTCGCGGAGAATAAGCGCCGGTATGATGAGGAGAAGGAGTTTCGCATGCTTCAGAGAGCAGAGCGCGAACCCCATGTCTACATTGTTCGCCGGCTGAGCAAAGGCATGCACAGCATGACAAAGGAGCAGTTGCGGCAGCACTTTAGTGCGCTTCTGCTCGATGCAAACGCCCCCGCGCCTAACCCAGTTATTGAGCGACCGCTCACTCTGGAGCAGCACTGCATGAATTCGCCGTTTACGGTGGAAGAAGTGGAGCAGATCTTGCGCGGGTTGCCCAAGAGGAAGAGTAGTGGTCCTGATGGGATCTATTACGAACACTGGGCTGAGTCGTCCGATGTTTTAGCAGGGGAGCTGTGTAATCTGTTTAATCAGATACTCAGCGGGGGACACATACCCCAGGTTTGGCACGAGGCCAGGCTTACTCTGCTATTCAAGGGCAAATACGGTGACAACGTGGACGATCCAAATCTCTACCGGGGTATCGCGTCGGAACGCACTCTTAAGAAAATCTTCGCCAAGTTGATTATCTCGAGGGTGTTTCCAACTGTGGAGAAGACCCTATCTCCGGAGCAATTCGGATTCAGGAAGGGTCGAGGTACACAGGACGCGATCCACGTACTCCAGTCGGAAGTTGAGCGGGTGTTGGCTGTGCCCGGGGGCCACTTGTACGCCGTCTTTATTGATTGTGTCAAGGCCTTCGACAAAGCTCCCCGTCACTTACTAGTCGATTCATTTCGACATGCTGGGGTGGGTGGTTCTTTTCTACGAGTGCTCTCCAGCTTCTTTGCTGAAGACCGCCTTGAAGTAAACATAAGGACACCTTGCAGCTGAGGCAAAACGTAGGGACCCCTCAAGGGGACCCTCTCAGTTGCCTAGCCTTCTCTTTGCTCATTGCAGACCTAGCCCGCCACGTGCGGAAGGAGTTTAGAAACGCCGTCGTCGTTATGTACGCGGATGACATAGTAGTGGCCCACCGGGACCGCGGTGCCATTCGTCGTATTGTCGGCGACGTAGAAGGTTACCTTCACCGTAGGGGCCTACAAATAAATTCGCGGAAGACGAAAGCCATTAAGTTTCGCCGTGGGGGTCGATTGGCTGCAGCAGACGTAATACCCTGCTGTAGCCAACCGCTGGAGTTTGTCAACTCCTTCCCGTATTTGGGTCTGAGACTGCACTATACGGGAACGACCTTTACCAAGCACATCGGCGACAGGTGTCGGGCGGCTATTGCCTCTATTCACACAGAGGTGAGAGATCTTCGACGACTGTCTCTGAGTGCTGCATTGCGTCTTTTTGAGCTTAAGATTGTGCCAATGTTGAGCTACAGCCTTGGCAGGGTGTGGGGCCATCTTTCCGCCGCAAATTTTGCGCAGCTAGAAAGATGCTTCACAATATATATGAAGCGCGTTCTTTGCTTGCCGCGGACGGCAAGGAATCGCTTTGTGTACCTGCTAGCGGGTTGCGGACCGGCAGTGGAAATAATCAGAGTCAGGCTTAAGTCACCTATTACAATGCCACTTCAACAATTTTTGTTGGAGTGGCAGGGAAAAGTGACCGAGGCCTCGGCTGAGGTAGCGCAGTTAGATGTGTACCTCACCAGGGAGCTTTGGGAGGGAATGGCATGCACTAGCCGGCACGTGTACACAAGGTACATTGTACATGGCTATCATCACTTAGTGTGTTCAACTCAAGGATTTCACCAAGTTGGCGATCAATGTCGTTGCCGGTTCTGCTCGCAGGTATGCGCTAAATACCACGCAGCGAGCTGCCAGTCGCATCGGCGGTCTTTGCACTTTCTTGCCCGGTGGGACGGTCGCTAAAGTGTTAAAATTGTATATAATGATGATTGTATTGTATTTATGTACCATCTTGAAATGCAAAATTATTGCGAAATAAACAATATGTAATTAATTATCTATATAATTATATATAATATTAATAATCCCCCCCGAACTCATTAAGAAATTGGTGTGGATTATCATTCTACTCCTCGCACGTAGCATTCATGAAAGTATTGCTGGATGTATTGCTGAAGCGGGGGTTCTGGCTTTAACTCATCGTTTCAGCTCATCCCATACATATTCGATGAAACTCAGGGCGGGAGGTCATGCTGGTCACATAATCAATTAAATTCTAGCTTGGCGACATGCCCTCGGCCATGTGCAACGGCTTGGAATTGTCATGCAAAAAGTTATCACCAAAACTTTTTGCGTAAGATAACAATTAACCACAAAGAGTATCAGAATACCACCAACGTACCACCGGGTAGTTAATAGCCCATCTACAAGATAAACAGCACGTAGAAGCATGTTATATGAATATTCGTCTATGAATAGACACTAAAGATCCAATGTGGTACCGCCAATTCCTTGATCAAAAGACGTTGTCACAGAGCGAGTGCTGGAGCGCGCGCCAAGCATTCGGCACGTGCTTCAGATGTCAGTGAAAGTATGTGCGTGCTACATCGAGGAACGCACGAGGGCCATCTGTGGTTAAATATGGGAGGTCGTCGATTTATTTTTTACTGCGGCTACGAAGAATACAATGTAATGTGGATGCGCTTGGGCCGACCCAGAGCAGGTATATGCCACTCGCCCCGATAGAAACAATCTGTTGCTCCTAGGGCCTTTGCCCTAATTGCAGATATTAAGAAGGCGCCGCAAGGCAGTTCGAGATATGGTATCTATGTAAGCAAGAATTGCAATACACTCGCAAATCAATGCGCAAAAGAAGAAATATGACGCATATCGCATTGATAAGCTGAGCCTTACGAGAACGTTGGCTAGGTGAAAGTGCAGTCACCACAGCCGTTCGCATCGGACACAAATCCCTCCTTTCATCCGATGCTGGGGCCTTTTTCTCAAGCTTAAACGGTCTGACACAACAATTAAGTACTACGGCTTTAGCTTTACCGCAAGTTCTGAAACGAGCCTGTGCACAGGTAGGAAGAAGAACGCCCGGCTGCGAAAGTCTTCTTGATGCACACCGTGAATATATAAATCACTGGTGTCTCCAGAAAGAGAGAGAGAGCTACTACCTAGCTATCACAGAATATTTTTCGGAGGTGCATACTGAGCAGATGTCTCTGAGGGCAAACCGTAAACAATAGCCTTAATGCCGCTGAATGATTATGCCGTATTCCGAAAGTCCAACTATTTCAAGCAGCCAATGCTTGCCCCCTATACGCCAAGCAAATGTTCTGCCACATCCGCTCCGTCGATATATCGGTGAGCTGTTTAGACGATGCACCTAATGAACTTGTAGTACTTCACGTCTGCTCATTCATACAGGGATTGGTTTTATGCAATTTATAAAAACGCCCTTGCAGTGAGTTCGGTTTAGATAGCGTTTGCTTGATATTGTTGCTGGGTCAACGTGCGCTATGTTGTTCTGAGCATCTGCTAGCATAGACAAGGTCAAAGGCCAGCTGTGGCACAGAACCTTGTCCTGTGCCAACTGAGCTTTAACATTGAAGGCGACCTTTCCCTTGGGAAAACCAATTTGGATCTATATTTAGTCTCACGTTATTATTATTATTATGATGATGATCGCCGTACTTATTGTACTATTGGATTATACATCATTAGTGCGGAGTTAAACAGAGCGACCGTACGTACTGCATCTGTATAGTGCGGATTCGCGGCACGTCTACAACAAGCCGGTGCGTACTACTTATCTTTTGTGACCTTGTACGCACTCTTGCCGGCGACGTTATCCAGTCCATCTAGATTCCATCAATCTAACGTCTATTCAGCCCAATCAGCTTATTAAGGCGGCAAAGCCAGGTTGCAGTAGATCTGCAACGGTAAATCAGTTTCCATGTTTTCCTCTGCCATAGGTTGTGAACAGCACGGATAAAATTGTGTGATAGTACGTAACATTTTCGGTACGTCCGTCCGGCAAACATAAAAAAAAAACATTCCTAATCGAACAAGCGAAAGAGGCCATGAATTAAATAACTGCTGTTTAGCCAGCATTCGGCTTGGTTGAGCCTCGGTGAAGCTCAAGTGGGTCATACTTGTCCTGGAAGCGAAATAAATGCGACAAAAATATGATATCCGTCAGAGAAAATGGTGATTACTATATACAATCCACGTTGTAAAAGCCAACTGTTTTACACGTAAAACATTTCCTTTTGTTGTGAATTTATGTCAATCACTTTAGGGATATATATAGGTATATATGCATATACCTAAAGTGATATATATATGCCTTGGGTGGGAGGATAATCGTCTGGATATATATCGTCTACTGCAATTACAGCAGCGTGTACCGTTATTTGCATTATAACTAGAACCACTTGAGTAGTAGCAGAGTAAGCTGGGCCGATGCTTGCGCTGACAAACAGCTTGATGTCAATGCATCGTTTGCATTCTGTCTTTATATGTAAGTCATGCCTCCCTTCAGCTTCCACTTGACAGTGTGCTATCTTTCAAGAAATTGGCTTAAACCCGCCAATCCAATTATGTCTGCCGCATAGTCGTTCCAGTTACATTCTCTTGTAATAGTTTTTACACTGAGTCACTGCGTCAGCGTGGTTTTGCACAGGAAAATGTGTTCCAATAGAGGGCGCTTGTAGCCTTGGTATGTAATTGTGAGTTAAGCTAAGATAAAATAGAACACAAAGACATATCACATGTATTTTCGTCGACATTGCAGCCCATGCGAGAAGAAGCAAGTACTCACTTATACAACGCCAAAATGATATTTACGTACACTGAAATGAATGTACTTTGTTATTATGGTAATCTTTAAGGAGTTATAACTTTAACTTTAAAAAATCAAGTCATTTATCTTTGACAGCGGCGCGCAACTTGACACGCACTATGCAGCATGAAGTTTTATCATTCATAAGTTATGGGTCTAGAACTAGCGACGGCCCAACAGCCGCAAATCTACCTTTATAAATTACCCTTTTGACATATGATGCTAAGGCATGCAGAGTTAGTTCAATGTTCCTGCTCAGAACAAATGGGCCCCAGGATACACTTATCGACTGAAAGACTCGCGTAAGGCATTTACTTAGGTGGCATTACATCTCGCTTATGACATGTGCCATCGAAACTAAAGTGAAACTATGACTAAAAAATAAACACCAAGCGTATATTTCAGATCCGCGTCCGATCTTTGAGTTAAGTGACTGTCGCGTAGAAAGTTACTCCCTTCCTTGCACCATAGCGGTGTCGCAATAATTGTTTATTGGCCCTTTGCTCGTCAGAATAAGTTGTCCTCGATCTCCTAATAGTGATTCCAAAACGAACGCATCTCTTATTTGCGCATGATTTAAAAATGTACTCAGCAGTCGACAATCCCACAAGCATTTTTGTAGTAGTTGAACCTTTTTGTGATATTAGTATGGTCAAGACTTCTAAACTAGATTTCTCAAAACATATAACTGCCACTATCACTTCTACATCAGAATGATTAAGACATTTCATTTAAAAAAATCGGGTTTTGATGTCGATCTGTACTAAAGTCTAGGCTAACGCAAATTCCTTATCTGCAGCCAGTCTTGGGCTTCTTAGATGGTCAAATATATAAATGCCATTTAGAAGGTAAAGGCCAATATTATCAGACGAGTGTCAAACATATGTATCATTCCTCGTGAATACATTATTCTTGTGCCAATTCGAAAATTTCACAAACGAGGTGGTAGCCTTAATTTACCGCCATAAAGAAGCGTCTGTTATCTTGGGACAGGCCAGACTTTTTTTTTGATTACGTGGATAATAAACTACGAAGTGGAGTAAATAATATATCACTGGAAGTCGCGCACTCAGTTAAGATAAATAATATATCACTGGGAGTCGCGCACTCAGTTAAGATAACTAACACATTTTTGTGGCGAGTTTAACATAATCTGCGAAATTGGCAGACCTGATGCGCGTTATAGCTATATTCAGATGCTAAACACCACAAAGATGTGTATATTAAGTGTTTTTGACTTCACTTGAAGTGTTGGAGGTAGTGATACTACGCCTGACTATTAGAGTCTGGGATCGTCCAAAAGCAGCTCGCAGTTCTTAGCAGTGCCGCGATCATCGCAGGTTGGCCGTAGAAAGAAACAAAAAGGATGCCCGTTGCTTCAATACACGAAATGTACATAGTGTCCACAATTTGATGCTAAAGTGTTCGAGAGCGAAGACAAATGCAATCAATAGTAGCCTTGCCAAATTAACCCTAGGAGTCCCATAGCCTTCACCCTACACACTAGAGGTGTAATGCACAGAGACATAATTCCACTATTGTGACATTTTCCTTGGAACATACACTTTATGGGTTTGAATACATTACACCAAACATGCACTGATTTTCTAGCAACTATACCACTGTGTACATGTACTAAGTTTTGAAGCGGTACGTTTAGGTACAATTCATAAATCAAGTACGGTGCATGTCAATAAGATCAGAATCTCCCTGCAATTATGGTTCAACTATAGTAATTCATACGCGTTTTTGACGTCTTTAGTTTCCATGCAGGGTATAGGTATATAGCAGCTAAGTTTATAAGTATATAGCCGCTTTAATAAATGAGTGGAATTTGCAACATCGTTAGCTTTTGCCGTAGCCACTTTAGGATACTCTCTCTCTCTTTTTTTTCCTTCCTCTTGTTAACTCTTGTCGACTTCTTTCTCGTGATGTCTGCCTGATGCCTGAAGGACTCTCTCTCTCGTTCTGTGCTAGTTAGTGGACGAATTGGATCAATCTGTCTATTACCCTTGAGGTCTGCTACCGTCACTAATTAGGCTTGGCTCGTTCGACGGAGTGCACCGACTACTCGGCCTGCCGCCCAGCCGTTAGGGCATCTGAGTCTACCATTTGACATAGAGGGCACAATTAGGCCATGGTATTGATTTATGTGACACATGCAACTGGCATCACTAAACCTTTCTTACTAGGTTGCTCTATTACAACTTTTAGTGGATAACCAGTGGATAACTATATGAAATGCGCGCACTATTAATGGCTTGGATGCGTATGACGAGAAACCAGTCGAGGCAGTGTGTACACATATGCAAACAAATGTTCTTTATATAGTTCGTCTACTATGTTTTAGAACTGGCACGAAAAACAAGCGTATAAGTAGAATATGACAAATGTTATTGCTTACTCATTAAAACTGTACAATTTTTGGGTATGGAAATGCTTTTTCGAAGCCGTCTCGACTACGAGCCACGACTTGCCGAATGCCTGGCATAATGTCGAAAACACGGCCTCTTAATTTGGATTCCAATTTTTGTAAAAACAGATAGATGTAAATCGAACAGAAATAGGGTTATTCCGTTTTGTTTGCCAAAAAATGCTTTACCACAATCGCGTGACGAGCGGGAGTTTGTCAAATTCAGAACGAGGTGGTATTTTACAACTATCTTTAGTCGCACATTACTGAACGCACGTTAGTAAAGTTAGGTCTGCACTGTATCAAGACCTACTGCTAATTGCATCCGAATGTCATTGTTGTGCATGTCCATAAAAATTATCCAATCTTACGGCATATTTATCTGTATTTTTTCTAAAGTTGCAATATTTCCTGCAAATTGTCATACTTAAACTATCTAAAAATAGAAGAGCTACAAAGATTTAGAAAATGACTAATGTTCTGCGACGTTAGGGCTTGGAAAGTCCACGCTTTGCGACCTTTTTTCGACGCACACCACTTGAAATTAGCCCTATTTGATCTGCAGCTATAGATTTTCTCCACAAAGGAAAACTCCGATACGGGAGCAGTCTTTTTGTGTCGTGCAGCAAGTGAGACAGCACGGTGTTGGCGTCGAGTAGCCAAATTCAAAATTTAAACAGTTGGAACCCGAGGCGTATAGCTTTTCTCTCTCTCTCTCTCTTCATTGCACGCACATTAGTGTCCTGGATAATGGCACCATGGTGACTAAATACAAAGGACGACTTAGAAAGGTGTTCGTGTGTTCTGCGCTTCACTGGGACAGACCCGGTCAAGGAGGAAAGCCAAGGGTCATCTGGAAACTGGCTATATATAGAGAGATAAAAAAAGATATAGAATATAATAAATAGATATATATATATATATATATAGAGATATATATAGGATAAATATATTATATATATAAATTATATTTATTTATTTATCTATATATATATATTATATCTACTATATCTTCTATATATATGATCTCTCTTCCTATATATCTCTATTATCTATTATATATATATATGCACATATCCATAAGCTACCCAGTACCTATCGACCGCTTAACGAACTTTGTGGAACACGGGAACGTTTGAGTTTAAAAACAAAACCAGGGTTTGTCGTGTCGGCCTCAGCAGCATTACTTCGCTACTAGTGGTAGTAGTAACTGGTAGCTCTATTCCTGGCTGAAAGAGCGCTACGCAGAACAGTGCGTTTAACAAGCTGAGCGAATACGACTGGGTTACACGTCAAGCGACTCGTAAAATCTCCCCACGCAGAAAGTCGCAGCCAATCGCGCGCGCTAAAGCAACAAAGGTAGACAGGCATAAAGTTCGCGACACGAAGGATGGGGGGGGGGGAATAGGACTCATACAAAGCCAACCTTTCCCAGCAACGTAATTGTCTCCCGGCCGTGCAGTAGAATAATCAACAAGACGCCTCCGCCGCAACGGTGCTCAGACCTGCAGCGCTAACAGGGAAATCTATTCCTGTTAGAAGAGCTGCTTGAGGTTCGGCTCTGCAGCGAGAAAAATGCGCCGTTAACTCATGCAAATACCATAACCATACTACAGAAGCGGCTGCAGTTATTACTCTAGCGCCTGTATCCGTAACATATCGCATGTATTTATTACTCTAATGCATGTATTTATTACTCTAATGCATGTACTTATTACATGGAGGTGGGAGGAGGAAGGGTAACACGTGTCCGTTTTGGCCTACAGTCAGTTTTTGCACTACGGGGTTGCTAACCAAACGAATGGTTTATTCGAATTTAGTAACTACGCATATTCCGATTAAACCATATAAATAATATAGCATACACTATATAATGCACTTCATTAAGTTTAACTTGAAAGCGTTTGTTAAGCAAATCAACACACCTGGGCTGCCGTAACGGACTTGCACATGGATAAACTGGAGGGTCCATAAAACGGAGGGTGACTCAATTATCAATTGGGTACTCCCGCCTAATATTGTTAAAAATTCAGTTACGTACTTTCTCGTTAGTCGCTATAATTCTAATTTTCGGTGGGGCTTCGTTTAGGGAACGTAAGAGACTTGTTCAGATGGATGGATACATCGGATGTATTAGGATAATATTCTACCATCTTGTTATACGCAATACACAAGCATTTCCTACAATTGGACAAGTCGATAAAATCACCACAATCCAGACGCAAACTTCAGTCGTAGTCTGCTCGATTCCTCACAATCGGTAGCAGTACATGGCTGGACTATCAATTGAACTTACATGGGCAAAAAGCAACACTACCTTGTTATTCAAAGCTACGTTGTCGCGACCAGAGGAGAGTCTTTTTTTGGATTTTGCGATCGACGGAGGCATTCGTCTCGTAGGACCCAGGACAGAGAACGCGCAGAACAAACGTGACATGTCGCAGTCCGTTAGTACGTCAAAGGCAGGAGCGAGATCGGCCTGTATACACGTCGAATAGGCCCAAGAGGCAGTGAGGTAAAAGAGCACGTTTTACGTCGACGTGGGATCAACCGTTTTTTTTAATCTTCCAACGAAAGTGTAACTGCTCGGGCGGAAGGCTTCCGTTCGACCGACTGTCTTTCTATCGGGGTTGTCTTTACGAACCTTCTCCACGATGTGCTGCCGTGTATCTACCGTTAAATTGCTTCCAAATGATTTTCGCTTCTAAGGGTTGAAGCAGCATCTGCGCTTGAATAACTGCTTGCTCGTGTGCAAATTTCATAAAGAATATAATTATTATATATATATATATATATATATATATATATATATATATATATATATATATTCTTATAACGCTATCAGAATCTTTCGTTAGTGTCAAAGGATACTAAAGGTAAATCTATCGAAATTGTAACATCTACTATGATGCATGTATCTATGGTAGTACGAATGATATATGGTACAGCTGTTAGTAAGGAAACAGTACACTGACATTCAGGTAATTTGTGATTTATTACGGTACGTTGTCAATTACTTAAAAAACTTGCTTTTGAACAAGACACACTTTGTTGGAATCATCCTTTTAAATGTTGCGCTATCCTTAAGGCGATCATAAGTTCTGGAAATTAAAGATTGTGATTGCTGATGAGTTGCAACCCGTTTAAGCAAAAAACGTCGATATATTTATATGGACAATTATAGTTTTTTTTCACATTTATCTGTATACATAGATGATGCAGTGTATACAAGTTTTCCTCAGCCTTTGGAGGAATGTGGCACTCTCCTACGACGCTTCACCACCGGGCTCCGAGAACATATGGATAATAGTCGCTCGTAGAGTTATCGGATAACAGTATCACGCAAATGCTTGTGTAATTTCTTGTTTCACTAGGATGTAGTATATTTCTTATTAGATCGCTCTTGTCATCGTGGCTCCAGAGATTTATTGGATAGCTGGAAATTGAACAAAAATAAACACAGTATTCTTCTATTAAGTTGTCTTATTTACAAACGTCCAAGAACTTTCAGTCCTTTCGTATTCCGCGTTCGTCTGGCAAATCATTAATTTTCTTCAATATTCCTGCATATTAGAGTGTTGTTTGCAAATCTCACGCGACAGTCCTCTGGACATCTCCTCACAGATAATTGTACGCATGCGAGGGGCCTTATGTAGCCATCCTTTCTCTTGCGGATGAAAAATCGGGCCCCGAATGAACGCAGACCTCCCGGCGAGAGGACCATCTGACTCCGCTGCTACCTTTCGCAGCGGTGGGGATTCCCTGCTCCGGAGTGGTCGATCCTCCCTTCGGGGGGCTAGTGTATATTCTGGGTTGTAACGCGAAATCGCGAGGTGATCGCGTCAAATTGTCGGGGCTCCCTCACCCTCCCCCTATCGAGGTTCGAATTGGAGGTACCACACTACTCCTTTTATGGCAGACTGAACGTGTTTGCTATGAGGATTGGCTCTCAAACCGTATTTCATTAATAAAATGGTGAAGGTTCTTCCGGACGATTACCGCTTATGAGCCGTTTTTTTTTTCCCACAACCGAGGAGGCAAAATACAACAGCAAGAGAACAAGAAAAGCCAGACCGTGTCGTTGCTGTTTCCTACGACTGAGTACACGACTTAAGTGAACTCTTTAGTTTCTTGTCTACGTACTGACTTAGCAAGATGTGAGTTAACGGCCAGCGGGGTGTGTCGAGCAACACTGGGTAACTCATCCGAAGGAAACCGAGAGTTCGAGGGCTGTGGCTGGACGTCACTATTAATAGCCATTCTTTTGTGTTTGACTGTTATGTGTCGGGCGGCACTTGCTGTACCTCGAAGCCCTTTCCAGGCGGCGGGGGCGGCGGGTCCCACCTTAAGGCTACCTGTAACCGCGTTTTCCTTTTAAACCTTCGGTTTTGGTCTGGGCTTGAGTGGACTGACCTGCGGTCAACCCCTTCGCTGGTGAAGTCCTCCTCGCCACGGTAGCGTAGGTGATAGGCCCTGTACCTCTTCCGATCTCTCGCACGCCCTGTTGGACAGAGGCCGGAGGAGGACTTCGCACAGCTTTATCGATGACTGCCTTAGGGTGATCCGCTCTAGCCTGCTAGAGCACTCGCCCCTCGAGCAAACGTTGAAGTGGCAGATCGAAGAACGTTTGTTGGCGCGCAGGAAAAAAACGTATATAGGAAATACATATTTAAATACGCTAGTTTACATTGTCGACGTACGTTTGTTTACCGTGCCGCTTAAACGAACGCGTTTTAATCAGACCCTTTCAACATAATCAGTTTTTACAAGATTACAAAAGATACAGGCTTGGGTTTCCTTTCGACACCGACTCTAGTGTCCGGAACAAAATTACCTTTATTTGGATGTTGGTTATTGCCCACGAATTCCCGGATATCAAATCGAAGGTTTAAGGAGCCACCTTTTGGTGACTCCTATAACAGTCGCACGCACATGGCAAATAAATAAACATATTATTTGGCACTGGTCTAAATAGATTAATCAAATAGGTCTTTCGTCACCACTGCATGAACCCTAGAAAGCATGCCAACGAGACTGCTAAGTTAGCCCTACAGCTGTTGTCCCACCCTTTGCTATTATATAAAAAATGCGGCAAGTTACATAAAAGGTAAAGCCACAAACTAATAAAGTAATAAATGCTTATGCTAGCCTAGTTGCCGTAAACCAAAGGTTGTTGCTTTCCTTATTGTGAATATTGCCGCCGCCAAACCATAATTTAAACCGTTAGTTTAACCAAAAAACGAGTGCCTAGATCCGCGCATGCATATGTCTACATGTGTGAAGTTTAGAAAATTTGTCACCCGATGTGAAGCATTTTGAAATGTAAATACAAAAAATGTATTCTTTCTTATCGAGGTGCCGGGATTTGGTCGTTCGCCAGCATTGAGGTAAAATGTGAAACATACGGTTGTGTAAAAAGCTTGGCTAGATAAAATTAGCTTATCGATCTGATTCTTTTCCTGTCATATTTAAGGCAGCCCGTGGGGCATTAAGGCTTTAAATTCTGCTAACAATAAAAACGCATATTTTTTTCATGAACGAGCCTTTCTGGCATTGTTTCTCAATTTTCGTTCACGCATATGTTGAACTTCGACCATAGATTTCATCGCCACGTGTACCCATACCTGTGTGCTTATATACTTATTTAAATGTTTAACGATGATTACGTGATATTAGTGATATGGCCCGAGGATTTGATACGTTAGCTGCATGTAAGGTTTATCATAAATGATGCGTGCCTATGTTACTATTCGCATAAACATAGAATCTGCACATATACTAGATATATGGCTTGTATATATTTGTATATGAATTTACATCTACGATATGCATTTGATATATACAGGTAGTTCTACAAGTTCTTAAAATGAGCTTTTCAGAATTCGAATTTTAGCGCGCTTTCACCGCTATTGGAAACGGCAACTTTTCGAATGCTAGCAGTCAAATATTATGGTGATTGGCCGTTGCGATTTCGTTTGATCGCTTTTCCCGTGCAACGTATCGGCGTGATTTTGAAAAATGGAGAAAAAAGAGTTTCGAGTGGTTATCAAGCATTTTTATTTCAAAGGTTGGAATGCGACCCAAGTGAAAACTGAGTTAGACGAAGTGTACAGTGACTCTGCGCCATGTTTTGCCACTGTTTCCAACTGGATTAATGAGTTAAAAAGAGGTCGCAGGAACACCGAGGATGAACTACGTTCAGGACGCCCAAAAACGGCAACTGATGAGGAAAACGTGGAAAAAGTGCGGTTGCCGCAGATAAGCGAGTGAACATTAGTTGATAGCGGAGGCCTTGGGGATCAGTTTGGGTAGAGTGCATTTCATCCTGCACGAAAACTTGAAGATGAAAAAGCTCAGAGCAAAATGGGTGCCGCATTTGCTCAACCAAGGCCAAAAAGACGCGCGTGTTTCCGCT
This sequence comes from Dermanyssus gallinae, assembly GCA_003439945.1. Taxonomy (NCBI): domain Eukaryota; kingdom Metazoa; phylum Arthropoda; class Arachnida; order Mesostigmata; family Dermanyssidae; genus Dermanyssus; species Dermanyssus gallinae. The sequence goes on from QVRM01002189.1 coordinate 1,881,447, forward strand.
TCACAGCGAAATTTGGCCAAGATGTCGAAAAATCCGTCGGATTTTTGGCGCAGATTCGTGACCGTCGATGAAAGCTGGGTCCAGCACTACACTCCCGAGACCCAAGAAGCATCTCGTCAATGGTGTGCACCTGGTGAAGGACCTCCGAAGAGGGTGCGGACAACGGCATCGGCCGGAAAGATGATGGCTACGGTTTTTTGGGACCAACGTGAAATAATTCTGGTCGACTACCTTGAGAGCGGTAAAACGATCACGGGAGAATATTATGCAAGACTGTTGGACTGCCTGAAGCAAGAACTCATCGTGAAACGGCCCGCTTTGCAGAAGAAGGTTGTCCTGTTTCACCAGGACAATGCTCCCGCACACAAGTCGCGGCAAGCAACGGCAAAACTGGCCCAACTGAGGTTCGAACTTATTGAACAACCTTCCTATTCTCCAGACCTGGCCCCCTCTGATTATTTCCTCTTCGGACATTTGAAGAATAGTCTCGGTGGAAAGCGTTTTTCCAGCAATGAAGAGGTTAAGGCTGCTGTCAATGCCTATTTTCAGTCTAAAGACGCGGAATTCTACTCAAGAGGTATAAATGCTCTGAAATCTCGGTGGGAAAAGTGTATTGAGCTTCTCGGGGAGTATATCGAATAAGAAAAAATTAAAAACAAGATTTGGAAAATTCTTGGTTTTCATTTTAAGAACTTGTTGAACTACCTGTATATATATTTATATATATATATTAATATATATATATATATATCTTTTAATATATATATATATATATATATATATATATATATATATATATATATATATATATATATATATATATATATATATATCTTCTAACTTATGTATTTGATACTTATATATGCCTTTAAAGCCCAATATAAACAGCTGTAATGCGTATGTTTATATATGTATAGGCTCCGTTCCGGCGGTGACTTAGACGGCTAACGCATCGTTCGAAGCTGGGCGCTGCTATGGCAATTATGGTTAGCAAAACAATCGCAAGTTCGAGTCTCGGCCTTGCTGGCTGTATTTGTTGGACGTGGTTGCCATTGCCCTCCTGCTACATACGCTTGCTGGAGAAAACCTAAAATGTGGTTGTCAGAGCGTAAAAAATATATGCACTTTACATCTTGTATTTGATACGTACATGCGTATATGTATACATTTAATACCAGATAAATACATGAGTATGAACCGTGTCCCTAGCGTGCATAATCAAAATATACGCAGTCCACTTTAAGAACAGCATAGTTAAATATTCTGTCCATAGGCGCGCCGTGTTTAGTGTATACATTTATACAAGAAGAATAGATAACACTCACCGTTCTTGTCTGCGGCGGTGAAAGTCAAAGACTGCAACATTCTTGCTTAAAAATGTTTTAATTAGTAAGACAGCTTAAAATAACCTGGAAATATGCTTGGTGGCAAAGTTGTTTTCTAAGCGTTAGTCTATATATTCCTGGGTACATGTAATTCTGCTAATTACTGTACATATGTCTATCTGTTTATACATAGATTAATGTTAAAATTCCCCTGAAATTGCCGCCTCTTGGTGCACTGGTAATAATTGTTTTGTTTCCTTGCGAAACAACTAAACGTTTATTGATTTTTTGCCGCATCGTTGTATGAAAGACTAGTGCGCTAGTTTTCTACCGGCAGTTCGATCCGCGTTGTTAATCGAATTTTCTTTGAGTGATGCTCATTTAGAATAGATGAAAAGCACATACCTCTAGGGGCAGTGACCACGCTGCCAAAAAAACTCTTGGGAAAACCCTATGTATCTCGACATGTATGGCTGTCGGTACATTGCAGCACGGCGTTTCCAAGCCCATAGGAGACGGAGGATGGCCTAGAAATGAAAAAAAAAACAAAATGATGCATTCGTGCATACAGCACGTCGCTATAAATCAGAGTATGTGAAATTGGAACGCAGTTACATAGACGAATATATATTATCGTGCATTCTTTGCAAGCGTAGCAGCACGTATTATAAATATACATATATATATACGCATTCATATGTATATATATTTATATATATATATATATATATATATATATATATATATATATATATATATATATATATATATATATATATATATATATATATTTATATATATATATATATATACATATATTTATATATATATATATTTATATATATATACACGTCGTCTGCTAGCTGGACGGATCGGACGTATGTTTCGTCGTGTCCCACAATTTTGAAATTTTCATCGATATTCTAGTGTAAAGCTCGCCCAAAATGAAAAAAAGAAGTCAAGAGACGTCAAACGCGTCGTTTGCTACTGCTTCCCCAGCAAAACACACAAGATCGGACAACCAATGTCCAGTTTGTGAGCAAACTGTGAACGACCGTCGCTTTACTGTAGTGCAGTGCGTTAGATGTAGGCTGTGGGTGCACGCAAACAAGTGTACTGACCTGAAACCGGCAGACTTGCGTCGTAAGGACTTGATCGACAAGTTTAGCTGTAAAGTGTGTGAACTTGACGTCGAGATTGAAAGTGATGAGGAAGAAACTGCTCCGAAGACGAACTCTGAACCAAACGATGATATGATGCGCAGAATTCTATGCGAGCTAAAGATGCTTCGAAAAGAATCTTTAGAGTTTAAGAAAATCGCTTCCCAATTTGAGCAACTGCGAAAGGAAAACGCTGAATTGAAACAACTGATAAAAAGTGCTTTTTCGAACCAAAAGAAGACCCTACCATGTGTCAGCCCTAAACAATCCTCCTTGCCACAACAAGCTTGCAGATCTCGCTCTCGAGAACGGAATGAAGTGCGTTTTGGCCGACAGCCGTCAAGCAAATCGCCTGCTAGAACGGGCGGGAGAAGACTAAACGAAAACAAAGCAATGAGACCACAGAGACCGCAGCAAAGATCATTGCGTGTTACCAAACAAACTGGGAGTACGTCTCAGCCTCTGCTACCGAAAACAAACATTCGATTCATATCGGCAAAGGCAATGATTGTTCTGAAAGACACCGATATTGACTGTGAAGGCCTCGTCGAATATTTAAAAGAAAACTCTATTGTGCTTGATAGTATGATTTCCCTAAAACAAAAGTTCCCCCATTACAAGACGTTCATTGCTGAAGGTAGTGACGTTGCTATTGAATGTCTGTTCGATAACAATCTGTGGGATGACGGAGCTTTCGTAAAAGAATACAATGGTAACCCCCACCCGGATACCATTGAAATGACTTTTCGCGCATAATACTTCACGAACATCTTGGTTATATCATAATAATAAACGATCAAGAAAAACTGCAATAAAAATACGTGATGATAAGATTGATATTAGTTGCATGTTGATCAACGCGCGTTCCCTGAACAAGCCAAACGCGATCGACACCCTACATTCATACATGGCTTCTAATGATATCTACGTCTGTCTCGTCACTGAGACTTGGCTCAGTGATGCCTCCGTTTCTGACGGTGAACTGGAAAAACAAGGTGCTTATCGCGTGTTCAGGAAGGACCGAAGCACAAGAGGCGGCGGCGTCCTGATTCTGGTGAAGAGTTGCCTCACATCAATGATTGTTGATCTGGACGATGACACGCTTGAACTGATTTGTGTTGATCTAATTTTTAAGAGCTCGTCGGCTCGCATCCTCTGCGCATACAGCTCCCCAACCGGAACTTCCGGCCAACTAACGAGCTACATGGAGAGACTGCGAACAACTTGGTAAACTGTGCAATATTGATGCTACCGTGATTCTATGCGGCGACCTCAATCTTCCTTCAATCGATTGGGTCAACCTGTCATGCCCAGGAGACTCCGCCGCAACGCGAGAATCTATTTTCACAGATTTTTGCTCTAAAACCGGATTACAACAACTTGTTCATCAACCAACTCGTTTGCGTGGCGGGAATCTGCTCGACTTAATACTGTGCAATGATGATTCAGTGCATGATGTCTTTGTTACGTCATGCCCGTTCCCAAGTGATCACCAGGCGGTCAGATTCATGTTGCGAGTGTTGGAGGAGACTCTGTACGCCGCCGATGAAGACAGTAGCATCCCCATCTCTTACGACTACAAGAATGGGGATTACGACACGATCAATTTTCATCTGAGTCTGATAAACTGGAAAAGCTTCTTCAGTCAATGTCGGACTGTAAATGTCATGTTCCTTCAACTGATTGAGTACTTGACTTTCCTCCGCGATCTCTTTGTTCCTGTCTTCAAGAAACCTCACAGTAGTATTGAGGCAAGCATCCGAAATCTCAGCCATCAACTTGAAAACGAAAATGACCGTGAGAAATCCGAAAGATTGAGGGAACTCTTGGACCGCAGAGTTCGTCGCCAACGCGTCATTGAGGAACACAGATTGATCAATAAATGCGACATGACAAAAGTGCATCGATACGTATCGAAGCGTATGAAGTCCCGAGATCAATTAGATATTCTTGTTGACCAGAACGGTATGAAGATCACAGAGGATTTGCAGAAGGCGGAATTATTGAGGGATTACTTTGCAAGCACCTACCCAACTGAGGACGAGGTTAAACAGAGGTCAAGGATTCCACCGCCTTACGTGGATGTTGCTAATGATATCCACTACGTAGACACTGTTGACACCTCTCCCGAAAACCTCCATCGTCATCTGAAGAAACTCAAGTCGAAACTTAGCGTCACACCGGACGGCCTACCAAGCTATTTTTATAAACGATGCGGGTTCGATGTTTGCATTCCATTATCCATGATTCTTGAACGAACTCTAAACGAAGGTCTGCTTCCTGATTTGTTCAAGGTGGCCATAGTGTACCCTGTGCACAAAAAAGGAGATACAACGTGCGTTGAAAATAAACGGAATGTTTCACTGACATGCACCCCGTCAAAGCTGTTCGAGAGTGTTATCGGAGACACCATTTATCGAAACGCTGATTCGCAAAACCTGATTTGTAAAGAACAGTTCGCCTACCGACCCGGAGGGTCCACTGTTCTACAGCTATTGATGTGTGAGCAAGACTTCGGAGAAATGATGAATCAAGGAGACCCCTTCGACGTGCTGTATTTTGACTTTAAGTCAGCTTTCGAATCCACCACCCACACTAAACTGTTGGACTGTATATCCCGACACGGCGTAGGACCAAAAATTCTACGTTGGATAAAAAGCTTTCTGACTGATAGAAGCTTTTTTGTAAAGGTGAACGACTGTTTCTCGACTCCCGCTAAGGTCACCTCAGGCTGTCCGCAAGGAACAGTTCTTGGCTGCTTATGCTACATTTTATATACAAACTCAATTTTATCCATAATACCCGATGAGGTATCGACGAAAGTATATGCTGATGACGTAAAAATATATGCACGCGCCAATTCTACATCAGACTGTGAACGCATGCAGAGATGCATAGACAATTTTTATGAATGGACGCAGAAATTAGACTTGAAACTGTCGATCCCGAAGTGTAAGGTAATGCACTTTGGAAGAAGAAACAATCACTTTGTATATAAAATCAACAATGTTTCACTCGAAAATCTAACTGCTATGAGGGACTTAGGTATAATTATGACACCTGACATGAAATTTTCAGAGCAGTGTCGACAAGTCGCGCTTAAGGCGACGAAAAGATGCAACTGGATCCTCAGATCCTTCATTGTTAAAAGTCCAGAACTGTATATAAAATTATTTGACACTTATGTAAAACCAATTATGACGTATGCCTCTCAAGTGTGGTACCCCATGAACGAAAAAGATAGGCGACTACTGAGAGGTGTGATCAAGAAATTCACACGCCGAGTATCTTATCGCTGTGACGTCCCACCGACGCAAACCGTTTTTAAAGATATCATAGACACTTTTAATGAATTAGACTGTAAATTTGCCAACTACATTTCCTCCAGTGAGGAGTTTTGCAGCTTCTTTTTTAATCGCATACCAACGACAACAAGATCTCAAGTGAGATACGAGCCCAAATGCATAGCTCGAAAAGAGATTGTTATGTCGCTGTTCCCTTGGAGAGTTACCAGGACATACAACTGACGCACACCCGTGAGGGAACTGGTCATTTGATGCTAAAACAAATTCTTATCCTTTATGTAAATAAAGCGCGTATTCGAATATATATATATATATATATATATATATATATGTGTGTCTAAAACAATAATCCGTAGCATCAGTATGCGTATATATATATATATATATATATATATATATATATATATATATATATATTTATATATATATACATATATTTATATATATATATATATATATATATATATATATATATATATATTTATATATATATATATATATATATATATATATATGTGTCTAAAACAATAATCCGTAGCATCAGTATGCGTATAGTGAGCAACTTATAGTGTAGCACATTCTTATCGAAGTGTCAACAACTATTGGGCGTCGTTGGCCAATCTTTAGTAAAGAATATCCCACTTAGTACACACTGTACTGTCTAAAAGAGATGCCTTATAACAAAGTAGAAACGAGAACCGAAAAGCGGAGATCGAAACGACGACGACGACGACATCAAAGGAGTCCCCTAATGGTGTCTGTAGAAATCGCGCGTCTGGAAACCAATTGTGCCTAGGAGCACGCCCGCTCCAGCAAGAAGAGACCCGACGCTCCTTCCCTCCTGGCCTTGTTCGCAAGGCAATTGCCGAAGGCACCTCATAGCTCTAATCAGATGGGCACGAGTTAACGTTCAATGAGCTTTGAGACGATTGCCGTACTTCGAGTTTCAGGCCTCGCTTTCCCTTGACAATGGATAGGTGTCATCTAGGCGCGATACTGAACTGAGCAGTACCCGCACCCTACTCTGTCTTACTACGAAGCATCGTATGAGCGCATTCTGTCTCGTTATAAATACGGGAAAATGCATCCGTCTGTAGTACCAAACGGTATACATGATCAACGTCAGCATCGATCAATGTTCACGCGTTAATTGAACTCAATACGAAGCCAGTAGTTGGTGCTCCCGGCAAGGCCGGACTACTTCGAAATTTCTTTAGATGTATCATTAAGCTCATAATTCGGTAGCTACATTCTATACGGAAAACGTTTGACTATTATTATTATTATTATTATTATTGCATTCCCATTTAAAATACTGTTTATATATTATCTATGTATTGTACTGATGTGAAGAACGGCAAAGAACCGTGTAACAAAAAACAAGATTTTCAAAGTCCACGTGAAATGGCTTTGTTGAGAACTGAATGTTAATTGCCAAATTACTGCTTAGTAAGTAGAAGCAAGCATTTTTCATCACCAAATCTGTGGTACAAAATCACGTGGTGATGCCGTGTCTACCAAACCAGCGGGGTATCTTACCGACGTTTGCCGTGTCTCCAAGAACCAACCAGCCTCCTGAGAAGCAACGGAAAGAGACTGGACAGTCTCACATTTTCCCCTTTTGATAAGGAGAACGGCACGTGTTTTTTATGCAACGATCACCGACAACCTCGTCCCCTCGAATTTGCAGCCCAATGCGTCTGCCGCTGGCTTCGCGGCACGCACGGCTGACTGATTAAATAACGACTAACAAATATGCTCAGGTGGGCAACAAATTTATCTTCGTGCCGCTAGTATTCGAGACATTTGGTGTGTAGTAAGCTAATCAAATCATCTACAATTGAATAATAAATACTCTATATTTTTAGACATCACGTCATGGCCAAAGTAAGTAGAGCAGCAGTCAGTTGCGGATCGTCGATGATGTAAATCATTCTGCTCTTGTTCTATGGCATTGAATTCCCCAAGCATTAAACGCATTTTAACTCGCTGGGATTTAATTTACGGTAATATTTTAAAACGAGCCGCCAGCTTTTTATTGATTGTTTTACTTGAGAATACAGCTGTTACAAGTAGCTGGTAAATCAAGTAGAAACATCTGAAGTTTAATGCACCCAACATGAGCTCGTTCTTGTGCTAGTGAAAGCTGGTCCAGCAAACTGACTTTGCCTATGGGGTATCAGCCGGGGTGGAAAGCCGGGGTACCTCGGATCCTATTGATAAGTCTGCCCGTTGGACTTGACCGGCGGCAGCTACTCCACACTTTGTCAGTGTGCATTTAGCGTCTAATTGAATTTAGATGAAAATTACGGTACAGTAGCGCAGATATATGGACTCAAACTGTTTTAGCCAGATTATCCCAAACAAACTAGGTCACGTTCATAAAACCAATGGGAGTTTCTGTAACGACATGCTTGCAATAAGAAACCCGCCTGCCTGTGTGCACTATATATACAATTACAAAAAATAAACAAACATTCATCAGAAACGGGAATTTTTTCCTGACAGCTAGCTGGCATACAGGACACGTGTATTGCATCCGTTGTAGATATAAATACAGAGAACCTATTGGGCATCTGGGTTTATCCTACCAAAACAGGCGACAAGAGTCCTGGTAACAGTCCAACATGGCAGCTACAGGCTGAAAGGGGTAAACTACGACTTTAAAAGCAAATAAGATAATTTTGTGGCCATGCCATTGCATGGCCATTTGGGAAGTCGTGGGTCCAACATGAATCGGTCATAGACCCACGACCTCGGCTTTCAAACTGAATTGCATAGCTCCCAATTTAGATGAGATAAATGCCGAAGTGACCTATAATCGACAGTGTTCAAAAACGGGGAACACAGATTTCTCAATGAGAAAGGTGACGCCTCACCATCCAGCCTATCATTACTAAACTTGTTTCTTGTGTAAAACACGTTTTTAAAGCCATGCTAAAAGCGCAGCATACGTTCTACAAAAGCGCATCGTTTCACTAGGGTTGCCTAAGATGACAGTTAAGGACGTGAGGAACTGAGTATATTATGAAAGACTTTCTTAACGCTTTTCTTATATTCAATTAAACTACCTGGTCCGCGCTGCCTCAGTGTGTTGCCTATATAAGTTTGCAAATGAATATAAGCAAAACGCAAATGATCGAACATCACAATTTAAATAAATTTACGGCGGTGACTTAACTTTGGATAGGCGAAGGTCTTCCGACGCTTATTAGTTTCACATACCTCGGATTGACCGATCTCTTCCGCACACAAAACATTTGGTAGCAACGTCGCAAAACGTGCTGGGAAAGCCTCCAGCATTCCATCGTTAATAGGAAGGGCCAATGTTACCTAGCACGCATCTTGCTTATCTTATTTGATACGAAAATCGCTCCTATTGCCTCATACGGCCAACCTGTGCGACCTTCGATAATGTGTAGATGGCGTTCCCAATGACAGCTCTACTAGCATTAGACTTGCTTACCTTCTGGCTAGGGCCCCGCAATTCGTAGAGGATCTAAAGGATAGAAAGCTCTACTTTTTGCCGATGACAAGTTATGAGGCCTTTATTACTGACTGGGAAGTTAAAAATACATTTTGCGCTTTACACGGTTGACTTTACACATTGCGGTTGAAGCAGCGACATTAAGTTCGAGGAAATGCATGGATCTACATATGCTCATCGCTTTCACCAGTAGCTTGCGATAGAGTAAATTTCTATAAACTAAACTGCTTTCAAATTTATTGTAAATGACTTAAATGATGACGCTCATAATATTGCTTTGCGGCAGGGCGTGCGATGGCGTTGTCACAGCCGCACAAATCTTTCGACAGTAGGAAAATACTTCCGAGAAAATCCTTCGGTTCGTGAAACAATAGGATAGTTGTGCTCAGGCCTCTGGTGATCACTTTTAAATTGAGACTTCAATTATGCCTACAGTATATTTTCAAAGCTTGAAACTTCTTGTTTTTGACGTTTTTTTATACAAGACAATTGTTTTTTAAAGACACAAAATAGATGTGATATAAATCAGTTTTTGGCGCGATAAAAAACTAAAACGCCACTGGATTAAGTATGCAGAATTGCATATAAACTATGTCTAAACAGAGGGCGCTTCTTAGAATTTTTTCCTGACTGAATGATTTTCTGAGCCGCTAGTTGCGTGGGAAAACTAGAGCAAAACATTTAAGACACACCTGCAAGCGCTGGGAGGCAGCAGAGTGAAGCACAAAGGTTTTGCTAAAACATTGCCTCGGAATGAAAGCTTAGATCCTGTACCGGGCCATACAGCACAGGTAGATAGCCACCGAGAGAGACGGGGAAGTAGCCTGAGATGGGCTCGATCGAGCAGATACTAAAAGGAGCACACAATTAATGAGCCGTGATTTCAGCCAGTTTTTGGTAGATTTCAGTGTAGCACATCAGTGGCGCAGATATCGGTAGCTATTTACGGGCAATCGACCTGCTCGCAAGGTTTAACTCAAAAACCCGGAGGTTTTCACATCGCCATGCTTCGGGAAAACGGGTAACGGAAATGCTGGGGTCTTTCAAAAGCACATTGTAGAGACGAAGGAGGTACTAGCGACATTTAATAGCTCTGTACTTAAACAAGAATTTCCTGCAGATGTCCCACAGAGCTGGCGCTTGTACGGTAAAACCAGCGTAGGGTAGATTGGTAAAAATAATTCTACGATTTCGGCGCCAATGCAGACGACCTGGCCAAAATGCTTGGGATAGCGAGCAAATAAATGCCAACAACCAGAAAACCTTCGGACAAAAAGCGTCTCCTTATCACAGGTGCTAATTTGATACTCCTCTATGGACTATCAGTGTTCCTCCAACGCTAAGCACTAAAAGGAGTAGGAGAAAGTTAAGCAAGGTGCAGAGGTGTTGGCTATATGGTTTACGAGGGCAAAGCAGGACGGTTCCCGCGGCCCGCCCCAAATAATACTTGGGCCTAAGCAGATAGAAAATAGCACCTTTCTGCAGCTGAATGAAGTACTCTGAAAACAGAACGCACGCAATATGATTTGGAAAGGCAGCAGGTTGAATAGGCCAAAGAGAAGCTGACAATGTATCTACTCGTAGGAATGCTGCACTCGGGGAGAATTAGGGCACCCGGGCTGACATTTTACAAATTGTTGTGAAAGCGAAATAAAGTTACAGGAAATACCAGGGATGCATGGAGCGTCGCTAGCACTACACAAGTTACATGTTATGCTAGCAGATCTTTATACACACTGAAATAATACCACACTACTTTTAGAGGGAAATTAGAGCAACCAGTGCGGGACGATGTATTTTCATTAAGACTGTGCTGTACCTTTAGGCCTACTACAACTATTGGAATTAATGATAACAATCACGCTACTCTATCAGGTTGAAATTACAAGGCTGTTATGTTGTTTTGACGAGCACCCAAACTGAAAACGAGATAATCGAGACGCCTCCTAGTATACCTAGTAGTACAGTGCCTTAATGCACGTAATGACTCAAGCTTATTGTTTGTCGGCAAGATCAAGCGGAAAACTATGTTTGTCGGTATTAGGAAGAGCCGCTTCTGCATACTAAAAATAAAACATGTGAAAGAATCTGAAAAATCGTGCAAGGAACGAAGTCAGAATAAGCTCCTCGATGAGGGTGCAGCAGCTATCTTCGAGTGACAGGCGTTCTGCAGCATGCGACGTAACTGGAGCTGTTATCAGGATTGGCAAATGCCAGTTGCAAGGGGATAGTGAGCCACTCTTTCAATCAATCAATCAATCAAGCAGGTTTTATCGATGTGCCCAAAAAGTTCACAATCTGTCACCTTTTGTTCAAAATATATACAAGAACAAGTATATGCATAAATCAACCGTGTGTGAGCAACAGAATTGGGTACAATGAGCAAAATAAAGATCTAAAACCCTGTAACTAATCAATACAAGCTTAAGACCTATATAATTATATAGGTTTAAAACACTTCACTACGAGTCACGTGTTTCCTCGTTTTTCAGCTGCATGAGACTATGTTGATTATAAACAACGGTCCGGCCTGCATTTCGAAGCGCCAATGGCGGCTCATTCCAAATGGTAAACAGCATTAGGCCAAGGAGTGCCAAAAAAGGGTGAGTCTAAATCCTGGTATCCTGAGTTGGTCTATATAGCGCCGCGTACTCGGTTTAGAGCGAATTTGAAAGCACAATCAGCTGTCAAACTGTGTCAGCTGATCAAACTTGAAAAGCCTAAGTCTATAGCACCACGGAGTCACACCCGCGCGACGAGAAAGATTGCTATTGATTGATTGATTGATTTATTCGCTTGATAGGTGTGTGTACACATATCACCCTTTTATATCAGGGGCGCATAACGCTGCAGCTATTAATTATCTATGTTGTAGTCCGCCGATTTTTGCCTTTATGCGCTGAGCACCTTCCATCGGGATAGTCTCTGCTTTGTAATCTCTACCTGTGCCTTTTCTGCATCCTTACCTAATCCTAGCGCTTCCCCTAATTTTAGATCCCTAACCCGTCCTAATTGCTCACACTCCCTAACCAGATGATATATCGTTTCTTCTCTTTTACCGCATATCCGACATATCGTTGTTTCTAATTTCTCGTAGCAGTTTCGCTGCACCCTTGTGTCTAACATACCGGCTCTCGCATCCGCTAACAGCCCGCTGCCTCTTGTATTATCATATAACCATGCTACTTCACCCCTTTCCGATTTTATATTCCCGTATACTTCCTTTAAACTAGTTTTCTGCATAAGTGCTGTCCGCCGCTTCTCTGTGTATGCTGTTTTTACCCTACTTTTCATTTGCCCACTGGACATAACAGTGTCTGCCCATTGTTTACTACTGAGTCCTATTTGTCTTGCCGCAAATTCCACCCTCCTGTCCCATTTTGTTTTAACTCCCATTGCCCCTTTTACCCATTGTATCTTTTTAACCCATCGTTCGTTATTCAATGCCCTAATTCTACTACAGTATCTCAGCTTACTTTGCACTTCTCTTTCAATGAATTTGGCCTTCTCCTTCGAGAAACTCTCTGCAACAATTAAAGCGGCATCCCAATGAGAATCGAATTACTTCTCTTTGAATCCCTTCTAACTTTCTCCATAAACCCGAGCTATGCACTAGAACAGCGTTTCCAAAAGTCAGCCCTGGAACATACATTGCCTTCCAAATGTCTCTTGTAACTACATATCTATTGAACCCCCATAGACTCTTGCACCTTACCGAATTCCTACCTCTGTCTGCTTTCTTTATTCTTAATATTTCTTCCTCCTTCATTAATTCTCCCTTGGACGCTATAGTTACACTTAAATATTTATATTGATCCCGATACCCTAACTCATTTCCCTGCAACCTTAGCTTCCGCTCCATTGTAACCCCCGAAAACACTAAAACAGCGCTCTTCTTTTCGTTAAATATCATATCTAGCTCATCTGCTGCCTTCCCACAAGCATCAAGCATTCCTTGAACCTAATTAATATAATAATTTTTATTAGCATTCCTTATGTCCAGTTTTTCGCTCGGCCATAGTTGGTGTTTGTTTGCATTCATTTAAAACATGCTCTTGTCTTGGATATCAGATATGGTGTATACTAGATACGTGCAAGCAGCCCACCAATATTTAGCCGATTAGCTGTAGGGAATGTGATCCTACAGTTTATGACAACGCAGCTTTTTTCACCTACCCTACCAATCGACCCCTCACAGTTCAAAGGTTCAAAGTCCAACCCAGGGCGACATGTGGGATGTATTAAGAAGTACAGCACGTTTAGAGGCCATCCCAACCAAATCCGATTACTCCGATACAGAACGATGTACGGATGAATACGGTTCTCAATTGTGCGCTTCATTGCCATATCTGGTGATATTACCGATAGTGTAGAATTAATTCGGCGGAAACGTCAACTGGCCCCCGTGGTTGCAGACTGCCGCCGTAAAGGGATTGGCCCGAAAGGGATTGCTGTTTAATGTTCGTGCTGAGTATGCTCTTTGATCGTAGCGTTTGCACCTGTCAATAGTATGCCGTCATAGTACTGGAAATTTAGATGTGCATATATATATTGCTGAAATGTTTCATTGGGCTGCAAAGAGGTAGCACTTGTGAATTCTCCTGAGATATGCAAGAGAGCAAGCCGTGTGACTACAATTTATAAACATCTTTGTAGGCAGGAAATGCTTAAAAATGGCCAATGTTATTCTAACGACGCGGAGAGTTGTAGTTAGGTATAGATATCGTTACATGAACAATTATGCAGGAAAAATGTTGTCGTGATTAGATTGTGAAAAAAACCTTGGAATGTCATCGCTCATTTTCGGCGCAAGCAAAAGCTACTTCAATTGCCTTTACTCTATTCAAAGTGGCAGTTTTCCTTTTTATGGTGCGCCTTGTAATACTTTTTCGTTACCTCCCTTCTAGACCTGCATCTCCGCTCCGAATCTCTATCGTATCGTTTTTCATATCGCTAGTCGAAGATACAACACCGTTTCGATCTCACTTTAGCCGTAGTTCTCCGTTTCTTCTACAGCAGCTCTTACTACATTTTATTATGGTTACGCCCATCCGTGTCGTGATTTAAGACTAGTGACTCTCCAGCTAGCTTTATGCTGTCAGCTGGTCGACAAACGGACAACGAATGTCGGCTTTGTTGTGGGTCATAGCGTTAGGTATAGCAGAGTGTAACCAAGGCCATCCATATATCGGCGTGTATCGGTGGTAAATAGGCCGTTCGTTCGTTGGGCAGTGACTGACTCACTCACTCACTTACTTTTTGTTTATATCTATCTCCGAGACAGGCTGTTGTCAGCGGGTCAGAATCTGTCTGTCGTGATAGCCCCGAGTCGTGGGAGTAGTGGTGGTGCTGGTAGCATTGGGTGAGAAGTGGGCCCTCGCCACTGGTGAAGTCTGCACGGTCAGGATTCCACCAACGTGTCGTCGATGAGCAGGCAAGCCGTTGCCACCTAGGACGATCGCCGTTGGCACAGTAGCCGCAGCAGCAACCACACAGTTCTACCCTCTACTGAAGTTTCAACAAGAACAGTGTAGCAACGCGAACCCTCTTGGAATCTCGAGGCCGCCAGTTGGCGAGGCTATCAAAGACATTTTTCAATATGGCCGACCTGACTGTACGAACAACAGAAACGGCAGTAGATAGAAACATAGCGGCCACAGGCGAGCTCCAACGCTCCAACTCCAACCATAGCATCAGCGCCAGGACCCGATCCGACCACTTCCGTCGTTTTGAGAGATCTTTCATCCGGCTCGTTTGTTCATATGGCGGCCGACCACGCAGAACTGGGCTCGTTCGGCCGCAGACGTTGCAGTTGGCTTTTTTTGCTACGACGTTGGTATCTACCCTACATATGTCAATACAGTCGAAAAAGCGAAGTCGAGAGGTGAATGGCACCACTGCATTCGGGCGTTGGGCGGCTATTTTTGCTTGTTGCTAGACTGGACCGAGAAAGGCTGTTGACTGCTGCGCAATAACGGGCGCCCGGAAGTGTTTGAAACGCAGACTAACGCCAGCGAAAGTAAGGTGCATACGACGAACATGCAATGAACTTTGCGTTTACATTTCACTCGAGGGCCTCAATTCAGCTGTCTCAGATCCATATAGAGCTTGCAAACTTTGAATTCAGGCTATTCCTTGCGATCCTGGTTCGGGGTTGAGTAAGAGAGATTGACACTTGCTTGCCTGTCCGCAAAAAGCTCGAGAAGACGGTCCCTACTAGATGTGGTGGTTTCATTCGTGCCGCCGATGAGATTTATTCAAGTGCTTCAGTTGCTCTAAAAGTCTGACGTGTTGATTTGGACGAACAACTGAATGAGTTGTTGGCGGCGGGCGCAACAATAGCAGCAGAAGCAACAATAACAATAATAGCAACAAAAAATAACAGGAAAGAAAGCAACAACACAGGAACAGCACCACCACAGTATCGAAACGACGACGAACACGACTTGACCGACTTTCGTGGGCTCATATTGTTGGTTTTACTGCCGCACAATGACGCCGACGCGGCTGCCACCCAAATCCCATTGATTCAATAACCACTTTAAGAACGATTGCTTCTGGTACTCCCGCTGCTGTTATTGTTGTTGATACTGCTGATGCTGCTGTTGTTGTTGTTGTTGCTATTGCCGTTACCATCAAATAACCTGCTTGACAAAAAGGGGAACGAGATTGTCACCATCACCATTAGGACCACTACCACTTCCACTTCGACTACGTTGTGGAGTGCGTGACTGCCTTAAATTAATGACCGGTAACCATTTACAACCGCGAGCAACGGAAAAAGAAGAAGAATGTTCCATCTCAATGCAGCCATTATATATATATATATATATATATATATATATATATATATATATATATATATATACTTAACTCATAATGGGGTATCAACAATTGTACCCCAGTGAACGTGATATATATATATATATATATATATATATATATATGTTTCCTTTTTTCACTTATATTGACTATGCATATAACATTGGCACGTATAGTATTCTCAACAGATCTTGGCGTTTCATTCGAGAGAGGTGGAACGACAATCCTTTAGAAAGGGACAAGCAGGCAGACGCCTGCGAGTCAACAGCCATGCTGCTGCCACAAGGGCTGTTGGAGAAACCCTAGATGTCACAACATCTACGGCCCTCGGTGCATTGAAAATATGCCTAACGGTGAGTTCCAGGCCCGTAGGGGACAGAAGGTAGTCCAGGATTGACAACAACCTCTTTAAAAAATCAAATTCTAGGGAAGCAGATGCGCGATACTTCTTACTCGCTTGAGAGCACAATCGACAAATGCACTCTGTGTACTTCTCTTGAAAGTTCGTATTATTCAAACAGACTTGATATTGAATGGTGATAGCCATGAACGCTGTATGTGGTATGGATGTGGCGATTGTCACACGCAGGACCCGATCAGAGGTGAAAGGCACCAAAATATGCAGGTCTCCAATCTCCAGTCGGATCTGTTTTAATTTTTTTTTATGTTTTTACTTTATTCTCCTATTTTAAGGCAAGCTTTGGAATGGTACCGTTGGCGGCGTCTTCAGCCTCAATCAATTTATCTCAACAACCGGTGCACAGCCATCAGGTACACAAAGCGGCTTCTCACCCGTATAGATAAGCAAAGTGCTTGCTTCATGTGCATTGCAAAACACTTTTCAAGGTAATCAAAGTTTGCCCAAATGAGGTGTCCACATGCCTTCGTTAAGAATATACATCAGCGTTGGAACAATCCTGAGGTGCATGAATGCTACTCCCGTCGACACGGACAGTCGCCACTGATGACATGTCGTCTACTGTCGCCTCTCTGTGCGTAATGTCTTGACGATGTACTCAGTAAAAGTCGTCCCAGTATAATTGAGGCAAAGCCTCAGATAGCCCCGAGAGCAGTTGACAAATTCTAAGGGTCGGCCAGCGCAACGTAGAACGTCATTGGATGCCAATCGACCCTCTCTTACGAATTTCACAGCCTTGGTCCTCATTACGTTTATTTCCAGGCCACTTTCCCAGAGAAGGAATACCTCTGCCTGAGTAATGCGCCTGATGACACTCAGGTCGTGAGAAGCGGCCACAATGTCATCTGCGTACATCACAAAAAGGTATATAGGCTTTTTATACCAAAATGTGGTGTGTGCGTGTATGACTAGGCGCTAATCCTTTCGAAAATACCCGACAAAATTGGCAACAAGAGGAATAGTGAAGGAGACGCAGCTCTTCTAGCGGGTCCCCTTGCGGGGTTCCCACATTTTTTTACCTGCATCACATCCTGCCCACCTTGTACCAATAACCCTCGCATATTATCGATATATCGAGTTTCTCCAGCTAGTGAGTCTCCGTAAGGAGTACAATGTCCACCGACGTAAGCATACTAACTGGCGTTAGATTTTCCTGTATGGAGCACCATCTTGGTGTGTTGTCATCCAGTGGCTCATTTGCTTCGAAGATAGCACTGAGGAAGCTTCCTTTGCTGTTGTCTCCGCTGTTACGGGGCTTTGTTGATACAAGCTAAGCTCCGCCTTCCGTCAACCGTGCCCTATTGCTCTTTTGTGCTTTCTGTGTCCTGTCTGTTTTCTTTGCACTAATGATTTTGTTTAGCGTTGACTTTGAACACCCCTCGATGGTCTCGAGATGTGCAAGTTTTTGCAAGGGCGCCGTTTCATTAAGAATCCGTGCGTAGTGTCTAGAGTTTCACTAAATTCCACTGGAGTATACTTAAACGTTCCTTTAACCGGACCATGTTAGGTTTATATGATTTACATAATCCGCACGACACGAACTGTTTGTCCTCGAGGGGCAAGGGCTCTAAGCACCCCCGTGAAACACTTGAACACCCCTTGTTAGAAATAATTAAGTGATCTTCCGTTATATATATATATATATATATATATATATATATATATATATATATATAGATTTATATATATATATATATATATATATATATATTCAATTTCAAACGTGATTTATTCATGGAACTGCATTTCACCACGCTTAAGTTCTTGGTAAATAAAAATGGTTGAAAAAAAAAGATGAATTAAAGAACAAAGCAGATAATTACTCTCGACAAAATCAATGGAGTGCTTTGTATAAGCACTTTACACACAATGGTATTACAGTGGTTAATGATTATCACAAAAACTTCAAAGCAGCAATTGGTGCGTGTTGACTAGACTTCAAGTATACAGATGGCACTGCAAAAGTTGTTGCGCGCCTAGCTGATGTTCGACTCATGGTAGGAACTAGTGGAAATGCGATCTCCATAGGCACAATACCACGCGAAATTTTGTACGCTAACACTGAAACCCGCAGCGAATGCATGTTTTCTACCGTGAGTAGGTTAAAACGAATGAACAAGTCACGAACCGAATCCCTTCGCCTTCTAGCAAAAATGGCTCTAATTGCATCATTCTGTATCACTTTTGCTCTTCGGAGAATTCCGTCGTAGCTACCTCCCCAGAGAAGGATTCCATAGCATAGAACTGGTAAGAACACGGCTTTGTACACCAGAAGTAAGCCCTCTGTGGGTACCTAATCAATTTCATTTTACACAGCGTAGATATTACAGCATAGCACTTTGATGCAATGTAATCCAGATGGGGATGCCACCTCATGTTTTCCTGGAGAACGAGCCCCAGGCACCTAGCGGTCTGCGAGAGCTTAATGTTCCGTGTCCTAAAGATCTGGTTGTCAGATAATTCTAGAAGCCTCAACGATGCACGAAAAACTATGAAATTGGTTTTGTTAGCATTGACAACTAGTCCAAAAATGTTAAAAATGCTAATTATATTATCAACGTTCAAAAACGACTGCTGCAAGTTCATATCAAAGTTACGATGATTCACTCCGAACTGAAGCGTAGTGTCATCAGCAAAAACTATAGCTGAGCCAAGGTTTAGCCCCTGAATCCTCAATAGAATAAAATTCAGTAGAATAAGAAGCATAAATTTCCGAGAACCGAGCCTTGAGGGGTACCGATATCAATCTGCTGCCATGAGGACTCTTGAGGAGGATATATATAAACAGGGTCATTCATATCGTTAAGTACTTATTGCGAGGTTTGGTAGAACTCGGCAAGAAACATTTTTTTCCAATTGAAGGAGGACGCGAAAACGTCTTGTTGAGGAGAGAGGATGAAATTTATAAGAAAAACGTTGTTCTGCCTATTTTCTTCTACATAGTTGTGCGAAATCTACGTTTGCGGGAGAACCAGTCAACGCATGAAGAAACCAATTATACCGGCGTGTTCTGCACAACAGAAGACACTTCACTAACTTGCGTAGCAAAACGCGAATATCCAGATTGAAGAAAGTCATTAAAAGCTGATATGTTGTTATGTCGTACGTTAATGCTCTTTTCGTGAAAAATCGTAATTTGTTTTCATTACGACCAAAAATGTATGTTTAAAAGACCAGTCTCACGTAATAGCAAATTTAATGCCCACCATTTTCGTACCAAAGTGGTGATGGTGCATTACGTAGTTGTCAAGTAGCTATGATTTGTAGATAGCCATATCGAAAGCGAAGGCATGCATACTTGCATAGGGTGTATGAGAAAATTAAGTACATATTTTGAGGTTTGATAGGACTCAGCAAATTTTTTTTTTCTCTAATGGAAGGAGAGGGCGGAAACGTCTCGGCAAAATTTTACGGTTCTGAAAGTGAAAACTTGCACGTAAAACATAACAACTATGATTGTCGAAAAAGCTTAGTTACTTGTCAACTACGTAACGCAGAACCATCACTTTGGTACGAAAATGGTGGGCATTAGATTTGCTATTGCGTGATGTGGTCTTTTAGACGTACCTTTTTGGTCGTAATGGAAAAAAGTTACGATTTTTCATGAAAACGCGTTAACGTAGCATATCGACTTTATATGATTATCCTTAATTTGGTTATTCGCTTTTCGTTACGCAAGCTAGTGAAGTGTCCTCCGTTGTGCAGAATTTCTCCTCCGAACACGCCGGTATAATCGGTTTATTCGTGCGTTGTCTGGTTCTCCCGCAAACGTAGATTTCGCACAACTATGTAGGAGAAACAAATCGGAATCACTACTTTTATAAACTTCACTCTTTCTCCTAAACAAGACGTTTCCGCGCCCTCCTCCCATTGGGAATTTTTTTTCTTGCCGAGTTCTACTAAACCTCGCAATAAGTACATAACGATAGGAATGTTCTTATATATATATATATATATATATATATATATATATATATATATATATATATATATATATAAAGAAAGAGAGCTTAAAAGAGTTATGGTAAAAAGGAAGCTAATATAATTAAACGCTACTATGAAATACAACATTGAATTTATTCAATAATTGCACATTTGCACACTGAGGCAGTGCCCGCCTAAAAAAATAATTTAAAATCGCTTCCCGGTGAGTTCGCCTGCTCCTCCTTCGCGACGGACCCAGCTCTTGTGGTCCCGGTGCGCCCGGAAAACCCGTAGGGTACCCTGCATGGCCAGGACGGTTAGGTCGATCAGGTTCTTCTTCGATAACCCGAGAGTCAGGAGATCCTTCACCGACTCGGGCTCCCATACACCGGTCATCGACACGGTGATGGACCCGAATTGGTGGGGAAGCGAGCTGGGAAGTTGATCCCGGACCCCGGGTATATCGTATTTCCTGATCTTATCCCGTCTGGCCAATGCAAGGTCTCTTGAGGGGCCGCAGACCTCGGCGTCCAAGACCCAGACCCTCGTAGGTGTTGTTATGACGAGGTCTGGTCTCCGAGCCGGTGCGGCGGGTCTTCGGAAGGTGCGCTCTCGTTCCACCTGCATTCCTTTAGCACGGAGTAGGCGGGTGACTCGCTCACATATGTCATCGTGGCGTTTGATTATAGGGCGATGGGTGTGATCGCACATTTGAGTGATGTGGGCCAGCGTCTCGACGGCGTTGCACCCATGACGACAAAATTTGTCGTACCCGGGGCAACCCCTGCGAGTCTGGCACGCGTTGGTAGTGCGTTGATCCTTAACTTAATCAGGTTTATGTACTCCCTACCGGATAGGTAAGGAGTACCCTTGACCCAGTCATTTATAAAAGGGCTTAGGTGTGTGTCTTTTAGGTGAGCCCCATCGACTGTGTTATGTAGTGTACGAGACCAGTACTCGGTCTCGTGTGCGGCGTCTTCAATGGTCGTGTCATCGAACAAACAGAGAGCGCTGCTTTTCGCCAGCTAATTTTACTTTGACACCTCATGACAGAGGTGTTTTACTTTTACACCTCCGATACAGAAAGCTCACATCCCTTGGCATGCCCTATATGATATTTTGAAGCTTACAACCCAACACTTGTTTGTGGATATCTTTCAGACCTTTAAATCAATGCAACCATATATTTAAAAATAAAAGATTTGCCTGTATTTGCATATTTCATTCAAAATAGAAGATTTCACTTCAAATAAGCGACAGTCTTGTCAAATGTTGATTGCCTCCGAAACTCTACTACTATGTTCTAAATTATCTGCCTCTCGAAATCAGGAGTAAAGGGCAAACAGCTTTCCCGATTCAAAACGATGTCAAATGATGTTAGCTAGGAATAATTACAAATAGAATGCTCTTAAATATTACTAGTTATATATAGTGGAACAGTAACAGGATGGAAGCTAACGCATTGCTCTACAAACTCGGACTTATCCATACATATCATTTTCACAATTCAAACATTTATTCACCTTTGCCAGGTAGTATAAACACAAATATATAATATCTCTTCACTGTATACAATAGCGGCTAAAATTGCACCATTGGGCATGGTCGTGTCACATTGGGGGTTGAGCCCACAAGACATCCGGTATATAAGTATATACTACACGGACTATATGGCTACAACCCAATTTTCTCCTATATGAAAATAGACTAGAAAGTGCTCATCGCGAATATCATTTTCGGGTAGAATTAGTTTCTCTCTTTTGATTGTGTATTTGGTTGATAATTGTTTTGCTGCTACATTCTTCAGGAGGGGAGCACCCACATAAGTCGTCCATATATATATATATATATGATCTTGATTGCTCTTAATAGCTGGCGTTATACGGTCCATTATGCTACTCACGTATAATCCCTTGGTGATGCAACTAACTTTAGTCTTTTGTGTAGCAGTCTGGAGTAGAACAAATCAAATTAGTATCCATATAAAACAAGTGGCTTAATATAATGGGCTTCATGCAGTTTTGGCAATTAATGGTTAGGTTTTGTCTGCCCAGGTCGGCATAGCACAGACATAGTATCGCGGGTGTGCTAGATCTGTTTATCTCTTGCGTCGCATACAATCGCAGCATTCGGAGGGTCCTGTTAAACTGGGCCCTCAGAATGCTCTAGGACGTGTACTAAATTGTCTTCTTCTCGAAATCAGGAGTAATTCGTTCCCTGAATTCAAAACGATGTCAAATGATATTAGCTCAAAATAATTACAAATAGAATGACTTCAAGTATTACTAGTTATATATAGTGGTAGAATGAAAGCTAGCGCACCGCTCTACGAATCGGACTTGGCCATACATATCCTCTTCGGGTAGAATTAGTTTATCTCTCTTGATTGTGTCCTTGGTTGATAATTGTTTGTTGCTGCTACATTCTTCTAAAGGGGTGAAGCCCATATGAGTCATGCATGAACACGGTAAGGTCTGACCAAAAATCTAACGATAAAGTTATGCCATAAAGTAGTTTTCCATCAGAATATGCTTATAACTCCCTCCTGACGAATATGGATGAAACGACTGAAATTTACGAAAAGAACTCTTACAAGAGCAGAGACCGAATGGTTTATCGGGTGTAAAACCTTTAATTACAAACACCGTGTTCAGCCGATTATATATGTATATATATATATACGGCCCCTGCAAAGAGATCATTGTGCTGCCGCTCTCGCCTGCCGCGTTGTGCTGCCGAGAGCAGCTGGCAACTGTATAAGTATCAATGTTATATGCATACTCGATATGGATTAAATAAATCAGATTATATATATATATATATATATATATATATAAATATATCGGCGGTCCCGAAGAATATCATACATCGTTTTGTTTGTTAAGAAACTAAACTCTGAAAGATATAACCACACCGCTAAGAATTAGCGTCCATGCTGCCACGAAAACTGTTGGGACAGCTCAAAATGTTCCGTTCTAGGCACTTGTGATATACAAGAGTGACATGCTTATTTAGGTATACATGTCAATATATATATATATATATATATATATATATATACTGCCCGTACGCGGCCAACTTAATTGAGGCCAGCAAATGCATCCAATATACCAATATAAATACGCTGGGTGGACCGGGTCTAAAGATAAATATATATATATATATATATATATATATTTTTTTTTTTTGTGCAAGAATGTACTACATTTTGATATTTTTGTTTATACCATTGCTCTAGTAAAGAAGTTATAAGTGATCGCAAGATAAGTTTCAATTGATTTGTCGGGATTTTTTAAGTAAACAATGCATTGACATTGCGTCACGATTATTTTAGCTTGAGATTGTTCTAAATGCATTACGAGTTTACGTTCGTTTAGCACGTCGAGCTTAATATATACTGTATCAAATGACCATTTAAAAGCAACTTTTATTCGCAATATCTCTTCCACTTTTTCTAAATGAACATCAACACTCTTTAATTCCGGATTCCAGACCGGAGACGCATTATATTCATAAGAGGACGAAGCAAGCACTAACAGCTCCCTTGAAAAAATTTAATTATAATTTATAAATATTTTAGGCGGATGTTAACTATATATATATATATATATATATATATATATATATATATATATATATATATATATATATATATATATAGTTTCTAGGAAGTCGGGTTTCGGAGCGAGAGTTAAATTACTACAATTTAGATACAAAAACTACGCACATCGTCGCATTCATGAGAAAAATCTGTTTCCTACGAGGGAGATGCGACGTAGTCGCTTAGAAGAGAATTCGCAAAACTGAAGTCCTTTTAAAAGCATCTATGCCCAATACCTCAAAATCGTAGGGTTATGACTTTGAGATATTGGGCGTGAAGGCTAATAAAAGAACTTCAGTTTTGCAATTTTTTATTTAAACGACTATACCTTATATTCTGCTCAGCGTCATATGCTCTTCAGAGGAAACAGAAATTCTCACGAACACGACGGTGCTTAGTTTTTGTATAGGATAACTAGTTGTCTCACAACAGTACATCTTATGCGCCTATGTCGGGCAAAAACACTAGTGCCTCAATAACTTGAATCGCGGCAAGCCTTAAGTTACTGAAGTTTGAATGCGTAATGTTCGTTTGCACAACTTCCAACGAAGATTAAATGCACCAGAATGCTTCGAAAAGCATCGATTTGTTGAAAACCCTTTCCCTAGGGAGCGTGTATGGATGGTACAGAAACTCTAGAAATGTACATTTCATTCCATATGACGAACCCCGTAAGAGATGTTCACCAACAGAGCAACGGACAATAAAAATGTGGCTTGTGTGAAAGTCGCGATTGACCAAAACTCAAAACTAAACTGAACTGAACATAACATATGCATTGAAGTTTTGAGCTTGAGTGCTAAGTGCCTTTAAAACGACCTGAACCACCACCCTGGACTCACAAAATATTAGCTCGGTCGGTACCTTCTGATTTGTTACAGAGAGAAAAAAGACGCTGGTTTTCATTGTTGTCGAGACTCGTCACAATCAAGCCACAGAGCTCGCTGTGGTCAGACGTTAAAGCGCCTTCATCCAAATCAGTGAAGCGGTCGGATAGCAGATGATGGTCATCATCTTCTACACCAGGTATAAAATTATGGCGATGGTCAAACTGGACGGAGGTACTACAGTGAAGAGCGATTGAAGATGCCTACCACAAGTTTTCACTGCTCTTACAAGAAAGCGCTCTAAGACGTCTTCTAGGCGACGGTTCCTATACCCCGACAATGAACCAACTCACCGGGCTGAAAACGATGATGATTTTTCGCCATACCGAGAGTTCCACTGGTGAAGTATCCATCTTATAAAATGAAAATTGCATCATGCAGTTTACCAGCTAGATATATACACCGGCTACACTTTCTTACAGCTCAACTGAGATGAACTAGGCACAGCGTAAAGATAGTCGCATCGAGGTGTTACCTAGGTATGAATCCGGCATTAAGCTTTTATATAATCAGCACACCTTATTTGGCATAAAATAGAATCTTTACTGCACACGTACGCACTCATATACAACTCTGGTTGTCTGAAACTAGTTTTTTTACTATTATGTCATCTTTCGTGTCAATTATCTGTAAAATGATTTTGGAGGCCACATCGCTGCGTGCCACTCTGTCTCGTTTACTACTCGACGTGTAAAACATTTGTGAATTCCATTAAAAGGGATCCGTCTTTTGTTAGACGGGTGTTCCACACTGAAGGCGTATAAAGCATCAGGGGGATAATATAGTGTCTGTAGAAATGTATGTAAAATTCCAGTCGTTTTAAAATATATGTGGCATTGTCGCTTTAAGGCTAAGTTGCCTTGTTTGTTTAATTTGCCTACCAAAATGAACAACGAAGGAACAGCTCTACTACGTTGAATTAAAAAAAAAAACTATCAAGGTCTTCTGGTTTGTTTTTATTAGAAACGTCATTCGTCAGCTACATACAGGCTACTGTGTACACGTGATACCGCTGATTTCGCAACAAACGTGAAGAGACCGAAGGTTACTCCCGTTCCGGAAGGCCTTCGACATCGATAGCACAAGAAAAGTTCACGATATTGTACTCAACAGTCGCCGAATTACTATTGCACCAGCGCACACAGTGCGAGTTACGACGCACCAGCGCACACATTTCCGCGTGTTTGATGAACGTTTTGATTTTTTTTATATACGCAACCTCCCTATTCGCCGGGTCTGGCTCTGTGCGACTTTTTCCCACGAATACAAATTTTAAAGGGGCGATCAAATTCGCAGGATAAACTCAACTCAACAGAAATACTTGCAATGAGAAATAAAAATTATTTTTTCTAAATATGTACAGGTAGTTCAATAAGTTCTTAGAATGAGCTTTTTAGAATTCGAATTTTGGCGCGCTTCCACCGCTATTAGGAACTGCAACTTTTCGACTGCTAGCACTCAAAATATTATGGTGATTGGCCGTTGCGATTTCGTTTGATAGCTTTTCCCGTGCAACGTATCGGCGTGATTTTTAAAAATGAAGAAAAAAGAGTTTCGAGTGGTTATCAAGCATTTTTATTTCAAATGTTGGAATGCGACCCAAGTAAAAATTGGGTTGGACGAGACGTACGGTGACTCTGCGCCATGTTTTGCCACTGTTTCCAACTGAATTAATGTGTTAAAAAGAGGTCGCAGGAGCACCGAGAATGAACTACGTCCAGGAGGCCAAAAAACGGCAACTGACGAGGAAAACATAGAGAAAGTGCGAAACATCGTTGGCACAGATAAGCGAATGAATATTAAGGAGATAGCGGAGGCATTAGGAATTAGTTTAGGTAGTGTGCATTTTATCCTATACGAAAACTTGAAGATGAAAGAGCTCAGAGAAAAATGGCTGCCGCATTTGCTCAACCAAGGCCAAAAAAACGCGCCTGTTTTCGCTTCACAGCGAAATTTGGCCAAGATGTCGAACAATCCGTCGCATTTTTGGCGCAGATTCATGACCGTCGATGAAAGCTGGGTCCATCACTACACTCCCGAGACCCAAGAAGCATCTTGCCAATGGTGTGCACCTGATGAAGGACCTCCGAAGAGGGTGCGGACAACGGCATTGACCGGAAAGGTGATGGCTACAGTTTTTTAAGACCAACGTAGAATAATGCTGGTCGACTACCTTGAGAGCGGTAAAACGATCACAGGAGAATATTATGCAAGACTGTTGGACTGCCTTTAGCAAGAACTCATCGTGAAACGGCCCGCTTTGCAGAAGAAGGTTGTCCTGTTTCACCAGGACAATGCTCCTGCACACAAGTCCCGGCAAGCATCGGCAAAACTGGCCCAACTGAGGTTCGAACTTATTGAACAACCTTCCTATTCTCCAGACCTGGCCCCCTCTGATTATTTTCT
The DNA here is from genome assembly GCA_003439945.1 of Dermanyssus gallinae. Classification (NCBI taxonomy): domain Eukaryota; kingdom Metazoa; phylum Arthropoda; class Arachnida; order Mesostigmata; family Dermanyssidae; genus Dermanyssus; species Dermanyssus gallinae. The sequence goes on from QVRM01002189.1 coordinate 1,908,782, forward strand.
CTTCAGACATTTGAAGAATCGTCTCGGTGGAAAGCGTTTTTCCAGCAATGAAGAGGTTACAACTGCTGTCAATGCCTATTTTCAGTCTAAAGACGCGGAATTCTACTTAAGAGGTATAAAAGCTCTGAAATCTTGGTGGGAAAAGTGTATTGAGCATCTCGGGGAGTATATCGAATAAGATAAATTTAAAAACATGATTTGGAAAATTCTTGGTTTTCATTCTAAGAACTTATTGAACTTCAATAAGTTTCATAGTTCCAGTCCGGGGAAGCTTTAGTAAGTGGTGAGACCACACCGTTAGTACCCATGGTACCCGTAGAGAGACATAGACTGCAATGATATGCAAACAAAATACGTCGATGCTTTAATACTTCTGGGTGTGTACGCAACAAGAGTAATAATATCATCAGTACTAAAGTATATGATAATAATCATATTTTTTTTAATTCATTTATAAGTCTACATAATACGCTATTTAGTCTTTGTAAGAGGTCACGAGAGCGTTATAGACACCTTGCCTAATAAACACCGTCTCTTCATGCCTATTAGACTCTCTTTTCGGCGTTGGTCCGCTGGTGCGCGACTTCCGCGCGCTGCGGGGACCTTCACGTGCCCACATGAAAGTTAGTTAGACGGTACAAACTCCCAATAATAACTTTCCCGTGGTCACTTTTGTTGGCACGGGAGGCAAGGCATACGATATAGATTGAGTGGCAACGAATTCATATTGTCATTCTGTCGTGGCCCATTAAAGGTTACTATGATTGCACGGGGGAAGTGTGCTGCACGTGGAACCCGGGCCGGACGGTGATCCCCCGGGCTTTAGCAACCTGGGAGTACCGTCTGGGACGCCTGCTGCCTTGGCTTAATAGGCACAACGAGGGTGAGTTTTTGTATATAATAAGTGTATATAACGCTTTCGGGGTCTCTCCCAAGGCTAAAGGGTACCATAAGGCCAAACTTGAATATATATCTAAGTTTAAATACCTATGGGGACTATATAATGCAAATAGTCGGATTACTTCAAAAATGTTTTTTTTTTATGATAGACCTTTATACATTTTCTGCACTTTTACGAGGACTAGTCAAATCAACATCTATACTTGTGAACATGCTGTTTCGTTGTTTTATCATCAAGGACCCAAATGTGTATATTCGTTGGTATAAAGCAATTGTGCTATCTAAACGTTTATATTGTTCACCCGTCTGAAGCCCATACTTGTGCAAGCACATAGCCATGGCCGAAGGTGTTCAGAGAAGATTTCTAAAAAAGCTCTGTAGAAGATGTGATATCGAGCCAAATGCTGTTAACCTTATCGATTTTACTGAAAAACAACGACACGCTTGCGCTGTCGCAACTTGCAAGTGCTGATCTTATCAACCGTTTCTTCGATGTGACAATGAACAGTCGGAGAAGTCAAAAAATGTTTTAACCAAAATGTATTGCAAGACTTGAAACAATCAATAATATTTTCGCCTGGCGTGTAGCCAGAGAATCCCTCAACAAGGCGTCATTGCCTGCCTAGTCTCCTTTTCCACCCTTTATTCGGCAAATAAAGGCGCTTTCTATTCTATTCTATTCTATTATTTAAGAGTGTAGAATATGTGTTTTCCAATATTAAATTTAAAGTACTCTGAAAGCAATATCAAAAACGAAGTTTAATATATTGAAACGACGATGTGACGCCGTGTGGTTATGGTGCGACAAAGAGGCGGTGATACACGTGCTGGATGCCTGTTTGGCATAATGCTACTATGTCTGAATATGGGGTCTACGCCGATATTGCCGGTGCTGCGAAATTGATAATGGCCATGTTGGGGCTGTGGACGACACCCTGGTCGTTGTACTACACAGCCAGCAATGCGGTCGGTCGCCTGCCGTGCGGCCTTACTGGAGCCGTGCTGTGTAAACAGCGTAGTGCCGTACTGTCTAGGGGGTAGAGCGTTTCGTCACAATATTTCAGTACATTTCAACGTCAGCCGCTGGGTAGTTTAAATTTAGTACGTTTTTTAACTGTCCTGATGTTGCTTCACCAGAGTAAATCGATTGGGGATGGACCAATCACTGACTCAAAGGTGCAGCACGTATTTATTTTCGTATTATGAGAGGCTTCACAAAGGCATAATGCATATGCGTCGGGGGCACGCTATCAGCGTCTAGTGTATGACTCACAAACGCACTACACCCGTACTCCTCCCCACTCTACCTTATGCTTGGAATCGCTTGGCATTTCTTCGACTCCGTGAGAGGGGAGTATCGCTTCTCTAGCGCTCTATGCCCCTCGTCTGTGGTCTGTGCTTCTCCGACCCGATAGGGTGCGCCGAGACCGCGCTGATAGCCTAGCTGCACCTTCCCCCTTTTTCTGTCCTCTGCCTTATGATGAATCAAGTGCTGCCCTTTCTATCCTTCCCTTCTTTTTCGAGAATATTATATGCGCCGGCAGGTGGAGACGACACACCGTTGGCGTGGCGGCAACCCTGGCTCGTTTCAAGTCTTTATCGCAAAAGACGGTATGCTCTACATCGTCTGATTTCCTCGAGGGACAGAGGACAGACTATACCACTTTGCCGTTCAGATCCTGACCATGTATGACTAGAACTGTTCATGACCAGTGAGCATCTAGGTGGCGTCAGAGAGCTCCTCGTGGCTGCAGTCGTACTCATGGCTGTAGCCGTACCCTGAGGTATGGTATAAGTTCCTCAATCCATTGCCCGTGCTCAGTCCGCTTTTAATTAGCTATCGTTGCGCATCTGAGACCTGCATGGTAAAGTGGTTTATCCCGGTTCTGTACCCCCTGTTTGCTAGCCAGCAGATCCCAGGGAAGCATTTTAGCGAGGACTAAAACGGCCTACGTCAAGGTGGTGCGGTTCGTCCGACTCATTTTGATGTTCATTGTCCTCGGAATCGAGCGCAGTGTAGACCTGTTTTTAACTGTCTATGACGCCATATCAGTCCAGATAAGGGGTATAATATAAAACCATAAGTTGTGCCATCATTCCCAGGGAACCCCTTTTGGTTTTCGACGCCCCTCTTCTCTGTAGGTCTTAATCTTTCTGGACTGACTCTCAGCCAAGATTTAACGCCCATGGGACTGCTTATCGCATTACTTTATAGACGAACCCCCATAAATGCAAATGTGCAACGGTGGGGGTCGAACCCGCGCACCTATGTGTCTCCTGCGGTCGCGAGGCGCAGACGAATGCTTCACGCCACCGGGCTCGACTGTAGGTTTTAATCTAACGAGATTTTGAGACACCTGCTGGACCTTTCCTTCTACATAGTGTAGGTGTGCTGATCTCACGAGGTCCGGTCAATTCGCGTCCCGCTAGATCTCGTCAGGGTGGCCAGACACGGTTATGGAGATTCCACTTCTCCTCTTTCTAACAGTGAGATAGAGTCCTTCGGTCTTTTATAGAGCGAGCCTGAGGTTGTGTGCTATCCTGATTATATCATTGTCTAGCGCTGCGCTGGCGGCCTCTCTCAGAGCTCCCTCGCACCGGGCAGTTACAACGGGGGCTAGATCGTCAGCGTAGATCAAGGTCTCTATGGCCTCGGGTAGATCCTTGATTTCTTGGACGCTGTCGTAAGCAACGTTCCTGAGAAGCGGGCCCAAAGTAAAGTCCTTCTGCATTACAGCGGTGGCCCTGTACGCCATGTCCTCTGTCTTAAGGCCCCCTCACGGAGATGAAATTATTCTCCGTAGGTATGAAGATACGAGCTTTCTCTCCAGGGCTGCTATGATTACACCCTAGTTTGCTGAATTTGACGCGTTTTACACATATAAACTCCCCGCAACGACGTTTGTCATGACGTTCGGCGGCGGCCCCGAGGCGTGTGGATGGAACTTGTTCGTAGCCACCAAGTGAGACAGACCCGTTAAGTCCGCCTCTACTAAATTTATAAGTTCGTTTTGTGCGTTCGATTTTTCTTCGAGATTTCTGTGTTTCAGTAGGATCTTGTCGCCTAATCTCTTTAGCCTGTACCTAGGACCCGCTACCTTACAGGCATAGTCGAAAGCCGGATTATGTTCGGTTCGGTTGTCATCATTTGGCATCGTAGGCTTAACCGAGACGTCTTATTCTCGTAGTCTCCGGAGGGCGCAGCCAGAGTGAACTGACTTTATTCATGATCACTTATGGTCTCCTTGTCGCTATCAACCCTTCAGACATTAACCACAGAGGCGGCGGTTTTGTCAATCATAGATCTATGTGGGATGTCTGCAAGCATCTCACGAACGTTGGGGGCTCCGGGTCATTGACGCCCGTTAGACCCAACTCCGCCCTCCACTCCTGGATATTCGCGCCCTCGTCGACGCTTTTCGACTGCCCCCTGCCACACCTGTGACATTGAAGTCCCCCGCCAAGTTTTCCCTACGCGTTTGCTCGTACTTTTCCCGCATGGCCAATAAGTCTTCAAATTCCCTTCTAACTCCTATTTGATGAGAAGTAGCTGCTGTACATAACCACAACCCCTTCCACCCCCTTCCATCTCCGCCCATGCGAATTCCGTTAGTCTCCCATCGCTTGCTACACTGTACTTCCGCGCACCGCCTGTCCACCACACCGCTGCAATCGGCTCCGTATATCCAGTAGCTTTCCGAAAGCTGGCAGAGACCGACGCTTTGCTGTCTTATGGACTCTTCCAGCATGTCGTGCGCCGCTTGACAGCGGTCCAGGTTTAATTAAGGTACGCGGATCATCAGTACGCTTTTTGTTTTCACCCTGGCACGATCCAGTCTCCGGGGCTATTCTCCGTCAGGATTACGCAAAACCTCCGCGATTTGTTTGTCGTGCCTCCACTGTTTCTGCCGCTCTTTGAGTGCTGGCACTTTGGCTGGTTCACCTGTCCTTAAAAGTGCTCATCGTTTGCTGTTCCTTTGTTTGCTTCCCTGGTCATTTATATATGCCTGCTATAGGCAGGGCAGACGATATTGTTTGTCCGATGATCCTCGGGGGCCCATACCAAGCACTTCGGGGTCAATCTCTAAATCTTGTCCATGATGGGTTGTTCCCCTAACAACGTCGTGACAGCTGTTGTCCCGTTTCCCTGCAGTCTCCCTGCATTTCTGTGAATTTCCTGATAGTAGCCGCCACCTCCTTTCCAGCGCCCGTTGTGCTTTTGTTCACGTGTAGTGTAATGTCACCCTGTTTGTTCTTGATGGCTCCTCGAGCTGCGACGCTTGGCTTCCCTTGTGGGTAATCTGGGTTCTAATCCTGCTGAAGGCCTTCGTGAGGGTGTCATCCTTCCCCAGCCTTAGTCAGGCGATAGCTCTCGTGCTTTGTTCCACCACCGTCGAGCACGGCTTGTGCCCTCCATTATCCCTTGTGCAAATCTCTAAGGTGCCTGTATATTTCACCGTTGTGCAAACTTCTTCACGGCCCTAAGGAGCTGCGGCGTGACGTAAAGGAGAGGTGACTCCCTGCCATTCGAAAACTGCAACGACTTTCCAACAAACGTACACCGCTTAAAGGAACTGCTTAGTTGTGCTATCGCGTTTTATGACGAGATTACCTTTACAGCTAATAATCCCTAATTTAATAATGTTAAATTGTCGGATTTAGTTCTACCGAAACTGTACGTATGGCTCCCCTTGCAAAAATAACTTGACGTTTTGCATTGTAGAATTAATATTCAGCATGAGTGTGCAGACCTTTCCTGCCTCATTTTTACGCTGTGTCGTGAACATAATGACCCATGCTTGCGAAACCTTATTTAGCGAGTCAAACACTCAACTTCGTCGGTGGTTCTCGGTCAAAGGGTATTTGCGCCGGCGATTTTAGTGTATGGCTTTCTTAGTGTGTTCGTTATTCTCTCCTTCCACATTGACTATTCTTGCTAGTCAATTCAGCTGGCCTGAGTCCGCCTCTACTAAATTTATAAGTTCGTTTTGTGCGTTCGATTTTTCTTCGAGATTTCTGTGTTTCAGTAGGATCTTGTCGCCTAATCTCTTTAGCCTGTACCTAGGACCCGCTACCTTACAGGCATAGTCGAAAGCCGGATTATGTTCGGTTCGGTTGTCATCATTTGGCATCGTAGGCTTAACCGAGACGTCTTATTCTCGTAGTCTCCGGAGGGCGCAGCCAGAGTGAACTGACTTTATTCATGATCACTTATGGTCTCCTTGTCGCTATCAACCCTTCAGACATTAACCACAGAGGCGGCGGTTTTGTCAATCATAGATCTATGTGGGATGTCTGCAAGCATCTCACGAACGTTGGGGGCTCCGGGTCATTGACGCCCGTTAGACCCAACTCCGCCCTCCACTCCTGGATATTCGCGCCCTCGTCGACGCTTTTCGACTGCCCCCTGCCACACCTGTGACATTGAAGTCCCCCGCCAAGTTTTCCCTACGCGTTTGCTCGTACTTTTCCCGCATGGCCAATAAGTCTTCAAATTCCCTTCTAACTCCTATTTGATGAGAAGTAGCTGCTGTACATAACCACAACCCCTTCCACCCCCTTCCATCTCCGCCCATGCGAATTCCGTTAGTCTCCCATCGCTTGCTACACTGTACTTCCGCGCACCGCCTGTCCACCACACCGCTGCAATCGGCTCCGTATATCCAGTAGCTTTCCGAAAGCTGGCAGAGACCGACGCTTTGCTGTCTTATGGACTCTTCCAGCATGTCGTGCGCCGCTTGACAGCGGTCCAGGTTTAATTAAGGTACGCGGATCATCAGTACGCTTTTTGTTTTCACCCTGGCACGATCCAGTCTCCGGGGCTATTCTCCGTCAGGATTACGCAAAACCTCCGCGATTTGTTTGTCGTGCCTCCACTGTTTCTGCCGCTCTTTGAGTGCTGGCACTTTGGCTGGTTCACCTGTCCTTAAAAGTGCTCATCGTTTGCTGTTCCTTTGTTTGCTTCCCTGGTCATTTATATATGCCTGCTATAGGCAGGGCAGACGATATTGTTTGTTCGATGATCCTCGGGGGCCCATACCAAGCACTTCGGGGTCAATCTCTAAATCTTGTCCATGATGGGTTGTTCCCCTAACAACGTCGTGACAGCTGTTGTCCCGTTTCCCTGCAGTCTCCCTGCATTTCTGTGAATTTCCTGATAGTAGCCGCCACCTCCTTTCCAGCGCCCGTTGTGCTTTTGTTCACGTGTAGTGTAATGTCACCCTGTTTGTTCTTGATGGCTCCTCGAGCTGCGACGCTTGGCTTCCCTTGTGGGTAATCTGGGTTCTAATCCTGCTGAAGGCCTTCGTGAGGGTGTCATCCTTCCCCAGCCTTAGTCAGGCGATAGCTCTCGTGCTTTGTTCCACCACCGTCGAGCACGGCTTGTGCCCTCCATTATCCCTTGTGCAAATTTCTAAGGTGCCTGTATATTTCACCGTTGTGCAAACTTCTTCACGGCCCTAAGGAGCTGCGGCGTGACGTAAAGGAGAGGTGACTCCCTGCCATTCGAAAACTGCAACGACTTTCCAACAAACGTACACCGCTTAAAGGAACTGCTTAGTTGTGCTATCGCGTTTTATGACGAGATTACCTTTACAGCTAATAATCCCTAATTTAATAATGTTAAATTGTCGGATTTAGTTCTACCGAAACTGTACGTATGGCTCCCCTTGCAAAAATAACTTGACGTTTTGCATTGTAGAATTAATATTCAGCATGAGTGTGCAGACCTTTCCTGCCTCATTTTTACGCTGTGTCGTGAACATAATGACCCATGCTTGCGAAACCTTATTTAGCGAGTCAAACACTCAACTTCGTCGGTGGTTCTCGGTCAAAGGGTATTTGCGCCGGCGATTTTAGTGTATGGCTTTCTTAGTGTGTTCGTTATTCTCTCCTTCCACATTGACTATTCTTGCTAGTCAATTCAGTTAAATTTGCAAATTAAAACCCAGTTTATTAGCGGTCAGCCATCTCTAAGCTGTCTACCTAAAGCCCTAAACCTGCCAGTGCTTGGTTTAACGGCTCCGCTTCCTTCACGGTGGTGAATTGACTCTGTGTCGTGGACATGATGGCCCTTGCCTGCGTAGCCTCATTTAGCGAGTCAAACACTCAATTTCGTTCGTGCTTTTCGATCAAGGGGTATTTGCGCCGGCGATTTTTCGTGTGTGGCTCTCTGGGTGTGTTCGTTATTCTCTCCTTCCACTTTAACTGTTCTTGCTGGCGAATTTAGTTCAATTTGCAGTTCAAAACGTGGCTTACTAACGGCCGGCCATCTCTAAATTGTCTACCTGTAATATTAAGCCTGCCAGTGTTTGCTTCAATGACTCTGCTTCCTTCACGGTGGTAAATTGTAGCAATATGTGCGATTTCACACTCATGTAGGAATTTTATATACTTGCGGCTAGTAGATTGGGGTCTGTAGTTCTTTACTATGTAACTAGACTGTATTTCCTGTGGTGAACACGGTATAGCTGTTTGATGATAAAGGCCGAATCTAGCATATTGCGACGAAACGCTCTACCATCTGTACAACAATAGTCAACTGCGCATTCTAACCAGTCACGTCGAACGGCCGCCTTACAACGGGCACAGCTTTCCGCGTCCATACCCCAACATCCTTAACCGTCGAAATGACAACCAGCCGATGAAGACACGTCTCAACCAACTAATTACAGGGATGGTACAGATTTAATCTAAGTCTAACTCCAACTAACCAGTATTACTCTACGAAACAAACATGAATCGACATAACTTCCGACCGATGGGGCACCAGCACGCCAATAAATAGAGCGATAGAAAATCGGCTAGCCACGATCATTTTCTCAGCTGTGCTACGCATTAGACGTATATCCGTCAGTTGTCGTTCATCCAAACCTTAGTTTCCTCGCGGTGTAGTTGCCGTCGTAATGAGTTTTACATCCCCGTGTAGCTCAGCTTAACGTCCTCGTTACATGTAGTTACGATATTGCAACATTATTTAGTTGTGCGATCATCCATTTGTGAGTACCTCTGATGGTGTGCGCCATAGTGCGGTAGCCTCCGATAGCTCTCAGTCTTGGTTGTTAAGATAATATGACTTGAATAGTGTGTAAATCACGGAGGCCCGTTGTTGGTCAATAGAAAGCGCTTTTCGTTAGCGCCACTAACTTCTCAATTTTTTAGCTTGGGATTGGCTGCTGTTGTATTCCTATCATCATAGTTTCGTACAAACCGACCGGTAAACTGGGCGTCGCTCCATAACCTAGATATGAAGTCGAATACAACATTGCATGTGCCCGCTCTATGTTTTGTTCTGAACTACTTGTTCCGTTGTCATTTACGGAAACAATCACGTAGCCGTGGCACGAGCACACCGATTTCAGGAAAGTCAGCACAGCTGTAATCATGGCACAGCGTCCACGCTACCCTCTGGGAATCGCCCGTGCAAATCGACGAAAATATAAGATGTTAAGCTTTGAGGAGGCTTTGAGACAAAGGACTTCTATGAGCTGAAGAGGGCACATTTTCCGGGACGTAACGCCATACAACCTGAGCAATGACATGATTCAAACTCTAAGCCTCATTAGCGCGAACAGCTGTCGTGCTCGACAATAATCTCTGCCATAGATTCGGGTTTTACGTTGTGAAGAAATAGAACCCGTTAATATAAAAGGATTTCTTGTCCAAGGCACTACGACGCCGCTTGACTGGTTATTCGCTGCACAGAAAACTCTACATAAATGAAGAGTATGGTGGGACTGCAGTTCCGCCATCTGATGGGTGTGCCAATGCAAAGCTATTCAAGGCCTTCAGGGCTTCATTCGTCGCCCGATGCAGATGCGGAGTGTCTAGTAGATAAGGAAGACCATAAGGTTATGCCACGTTATCTCAAAATCAGGAGTTCATACTCATGTCGTGTTACGAATATTATATGTAAACAGGATATTGTATGGGGGAGATCAATTGTTAGACGGTAGACTCTTAATAATCGGGAAGGCAAATTCGATGAAGGACAATTTAGAAACATACAGCCCCATAACGGTAATTACTGTACTACACTGTCCTGTGTTGTTTATTTTAGGTAGATGAATAGAAAAAACAATACGCAAAACGCGTTTCTATTCTTATTGGAGCTGTCGGTAGCTGGTAGCTTTCTATAATCTATATACACGTAAAAAGAAACCTGATGATCAAGGTTTCAACAAAGATTGACAGAACAACTGAGGGTGTATCATACCAAAGATAATGTACTTTGTCAATAGTTGTCAGATATCGTGCGATTTCAATGAGGTTTCGAGGAATATACTCGAGACTGACTTTTACCCAGAAGCCGGTTCGAGGGCATAAAACGCTTGACCGCTGCTTTTACTATGAAAATGTTATTGCGTATGCGCGCTGCCGCCATCCAGTGGGTAAAGGACATCAGCATTGTCGTGCAGACATGTCGTAGTGAGACGTCTGAGGTAACTGAATTTGGCCCCGTTAGAAGCGCTATTCGCGCTTGTTGCTCCGTCAAACCGGACATCACTGGACTGTGTGTACTCCAGTCTCTCTGTGGTGCCCTCAAAACCATCGTCACAATGCACACATGTACGACAAGGAGTCTCCTAATAAAAAAACAGCTACGATTTAAAGTCGCCGTGACCCGTCATATTCTGGGAGGTTTGAAACGTGAGACATTTTCGGGTCGGTCTAACGTCGAGAATCAGAGCGGAGACTGTCCTCTGAAGCATCCTTCCCGAAACACCACAACTTCACTGAGCAGCCTTCCCGTCGCACTCTTCACGTGACAATGTGATGCTGAAGTCCCTTATTTTTTGCGTATTAGATTCTCTCATAACCGGCGGCGCTTCTCCATTTCCATATTTGCTTGTTCCTGCTAGAAATAGCGCCATCCACAAGCTAACCATTTGTTACGCCATGCTTGGATCGCACGAAAGGGCTCTGACCCGCTGAGCCCGATGCAACGGCATCTGTTGACGTCTGTGACTCCGTAGAGTGCAATCGATTCTGCTATCGGATATGATAGTGCGACGTCTAGACTGCCGGGGCCCAGTAGCATTAGACTTGAGCCGTCCAAAGCCATTGGCTAGCTCCAGGGCTTTATTGATGGCTCGATGCAGATCTGAAGTGCCTCGCTGGCCTGAGTCGAGGAAGACCCTGAGGCTTCTTGCCGTGCTTTATACGACGACGATGATATGTCAGTCGTCAGGCGGGAATGCAAAGCGAAACAGCGCCTCTGGGGAGGCTTCCCAGCTTCGTGACCTCAACCCATACGTCGTCGTACGCCATGTTCCGTAGCAGGAGGCGGAACTTAGAGTTTTGTGGCACCTCTGCAGTAATGTTATGGGGTTATATTTTATGATCATGCAAGTAGTTCAATGAATCAAAATTAAAAAAGAGTACGAGCTTCACCCATAAGTTCCTTGTAGATTGCCATCGAAATATACGGAATTACACGTTTTAGAATTTTGATCATCTATTTTAGTTTAAAAGGTATTATATATATATATATATATATATATATATATATATATATGCATATCTACGCGAAATGGGACGTATAGGTATTTCATCTACTCTTTTGTGTATATATATATATATATAAACATCGTTATGAATTGAAATAGAGTACGCAACACAATACAAAGTCTCCGCGTCTTTCGAAAATTAATTGTACAGGGCTCATCACGGCGCAATTATGTTCCAAGGTTTGTGGGCATTACAAACCGTGATGTTAATACTTGTCCCAATTATTTACGTAATCCGGTAGGGCCAAAGCAAGCGTCCTTTTCATAAAAAAAAATATCTCATATCGCATGCCCTCAATCAAGTTACTGCTCCTGTCGTCGCTGTTAGGAGTTAATTATTAACGGTCCGAGTCAGCCGTCTTCGATGTCGCAATTTAGCGCCGATGTTCTGCAGCGTGGGAATGTCCGGGAAAACGTATCGAAGACGACAAAAACTCGATTGGCTCAAACGCCGGAGGCTACATGCGGCACGGGGGTAACGGGCGGTGTGGTGAACATTAGGTTGGGCTGGACGTGTCTGCTTGGCTGTGCTTTGCCAATCCGTGCGTAGCCGACCCTCGCGAAGCGTTTGATATTTCACGCTTGTTGCAATTCGATCATTTCGCTTGCCGGGGCCGTTTCTCGACTGGATCACACAGCGTCAGCAGCCGTCCTCTACTACGAACAGCAGTCGTAGTAGTAATAGTAGGCTAGTGGCGGCGCGGTCTGGTAGCCGCTAGAGTTAGGCGCAATGCAGGTGTGCAGGCTAGATCACAGGTTTGATCCGCCTGATCGCATCGGGTGTCTTGGAAATCTATGGTTTTGTGTTTTTGTGTTCGGAGTGTATGCAGGAGTGTATACGAAACGCATTAGCAACAGAGAGGACACACTTTGGTAGCGCACTTGAGTTAGGTATGTAGTCGATCATTGCACGCTGCCACAGGTATACGTAGTTGAAAAAGAGCTCACATATAAACGCAACCTTTCCGAACAAACGGTCAAACAGATGGTTACTTCCATTAGACACTGCAACAACAACAATAGAGTCTATATAGGCATAATCGAAAACATCTAATCGGAAGAAATCTCTGGTTCTCTGAAGTATTTGCCGGGGGTCACACACACACACACACACAGATACACACATCGGGGAAAATCCGACCGTGCTTGGCTGGAAAATGTTTAGTAATAGTAGAAGTTGCAACGACTACCGTAGGGTCTGAGGGAAATGTTTGAGCAGCCACTAACCACACAACACTGGGTACAGCTAACCAAATAGTCAACTGAGAACATTTCGAATGAGATCCATGGCTGCTAACTGAGCGGCAGCACCGATGCGAGTAGAAACAACTGCCCGAAAGCGGGGCGGGGTAATAACAACAACATCTGCTGCAGCAACAGCGACGTTGACGTCGAGAGGCGCAGCGTAGCGAACAGAGTACCAGAACGGCGCGCTTCGAACGAAACGGAAGCTTTAAATGAGCCCCTCGATAGGACGACAAGTCGCCAACATATGGAGGTCCAACAACAAGAACAAAGACGGGACCAAACAGGGTCCAAACCCCGGCGGGCCCGACGCTGCGGGACGATGAAGGAGACTACGGTAACCTCAACGTACGCTCGTTAGGCGGACACGTATACGCAGCAGCGTCAGCAGCGGCAACGGAACGGTCCTATCTCTAGGCCAAATGAGTAAAGGCCGCCACCACAGCAAACGACCCCCCACCACCCCCCACCCACCCTGTTTGCTTCCCTTCCGCTCTCTGGACAGAGAGCGTGGGGTAGCCTCGGAGAGCGGAAACCACTACAATATCTAGCCAAGCGTATATATCATCTTCATTTTCGAAACAACGAAGGCGCAACTCTTTGCGCCAGAACTCTCTAGAAGTGTAGAATGTACGACATTGCAGGAAAATGCAAGCGATGCACTGGTATCTGATGCTAGCAGCAATACCGAAACACCACATGTACAAAACGCACGTGAAATTAAACCTTTTTAAGGGCATTACGATTCATTATTGTGCGGATACTTGGGTTAAGAAAACCTCAATATTTGATGCTTTTGATCTGTAATGTTTTTGTAATATATATATATATATATATATAGCTATTCTTACTGTGTAAATACCTTATTGCTAAACAACCGGAATATCGGCTGTCCACATTAAATGCATGCAGAAGTGGGGCCTGCAACTTTTGCGTCATTAAGATGCTTACATGTCGTACGGTTCCACTCTGTTGTGTCACCACGGTTACACTCAATTATGTTACGCAAGAAATTTAGCCGCTTTGAGTGCATAAATGATCTAATAGCCGACAACTTAGTGGTTCTCGCTAAAGATTCTGAAGCAGTTCTTTTCTGCGGGAAGCCTCAGATTGGAGCCATCGCCAAAACAAAAGTACTACGATTTAGACGAGGCGCTGCAGACGATCGATGCACTATGATTAAGGGAGTAGATATTGAACTCGGCAATTATGTCTGCCCTCTAGGAACAGTGACGCCCCGCTGTCATTCAGCAGACATCTTAAAAACAGAGATAAGATAAAATCTTCGTAAAACGCACGTTGGGCTCGCCAAGGAAGGTACCGGCGACACTTCCACTGGAATTATGCCGCCAACGCACACTAGTGAAAGATTTAACACTGGACAAGGCACCTAAAAATACACAAAAACACAAAATCCCTACAGAGAATTTAGAGAATATAGTATTGCAACATGGCACTTGTAATAAGCCTTTATGCTGAAGGGCCTGTTTTTGCAGTAACATATGGAAATTGTCATTAGAGGGAAACAGATCTATAATCCAACCAACATGGCATGGTTACCATCATTTCCTCTGCGTAAAATTATATTGTTAGGAAATCGCCGAGTGCGTATGTAAATATTGTGAAAAGTGCAAAATCGGACGTTACCACATACTCAACTGCTCATTTATCGAAACATTATCACTACAGTCAAACGTCAACGATATTCTTAGCTTATACAATAATATATAAATTATTGTACTACACTACCAATTTATGGTGAATAAACTTAAAACAACATATAGCCGACCTGCATACGTCAACCAATTTTACGATCTTCTATACCTGTTCATATTGATGGTAGCTAGAAAGCCCGGAAAATTAATAGAACTAGGAAGACACTTGTCTCCCACGAATACGAATGAAAGACAACAAGACTGCTTAATATTGTTTTATGTTCAATTATACATATATGACCTTTATTACAGACCACAGCTGCTTCCATTATGATGGCTCCTTAATAAAGACCAGAGGCTCATTAATGCCTACATGTTTTGTCCAACGTTTTCATTAACTCATCGTGGATAGCAACTGTTTGCATTGCAATGTAGATTACTTTAGGTCATGCGTTACAACATAGCGGATATCGTCATGGACGGACGTTGGTCGCGCACACAGACGCCTTGACCTGTCTCTGCTTGGGCAGATAAAGCAGCGCGCACCGACCGAGTGAGCGTACTCTGAGCAGACTGCCATGCGTTCCTGGCGCTAGCCTTATCCGGGACACGCTGCTGCAGTAGCGACGCTATGACTGGAGTCCTGCGACTCCGCTTAGCTTTAGTGTAGTAGGTGAGCTCCACTAGCCTACTCAGGTATAAAGGAGGCTGTTGATGGAGCAACACTCATCCCCCTTGAAAATGGGCAAATTTCTTGGTCTGGCACGGCACCATGACCAGTTGCCTAATACCTTGGATTGCTAGACACAGGCAATGTTGGCTCTATTGCGCGGTGGTGGCGGTAAAAACAAGCTGTCCAAGCACTCCGGCGTCAAAAACATGCTTACGTGTATACGCCTTCTCGCCGCTAGCGTTTGGGGGGTCTGACCCAACTAACAGCACAACTCAGACAGAAAGTGTCTGATCGTCTTGCGGCAGCGACCAGCCATACCATTAGCAGGAATTTTTTTTCGTGCAGAGGTTATACTTTAGCACACGTCACGAAAGCCACCATACTTGGAAACGATGTCTGATTAGTGTAAGGCAAATCTGATAAGCCGATGAGCCCCTAATGAGTAGCAACGGGGCCATATGGGGCAATGTGAGTACCAACGTTGACTCAGAACAGTTGTTTTCCCTTTACTCCACGTTGTATATAACTAATCTATAGTCAGTTGTATTTTAACTACTGTAGCGTGGCCAACATTTTCGCGGTTTTCCCTATAATCTTGGAAGATAGACTATATGTCTGAAAGTTTATGTCGGCTTATATTATACTAATTGAGTTGTGCATTGTTTAGCACGTTCCTTTAGCTTCAAATTGTGTTAGGTTAGTGGTTTACTAGATCGCTTGGTGTATACAATGTTGTGCTGCAATTGGGAATAAAGAAACCTATATCTTACATTGTTAAATTCAAACAGTCTTATCGAGCTCACATCTATGCTAGTCAGTTTCTAGGTATCTGGGCCTTGCTTGCTTACGATATCATCAAACAACAATATATGCAACCGCCTAGCTAAATAAATTATTCTGTTTTTTTTTTAACGAAAATTTCTGTTTGCAGAGTAGTTTCTGCTAGATACAGGAACTGTTTTTGGTTCAAAGCTGATGATCTTGTAGGACCATTTTTGCTGGAAACGACGTTTTTCCCTCAAGACCATTTGTGCCAGAAGACCTATTTTTCGTTGCCGTCTTCCCAATTCGGCTGTCTAATATTAGGTCGAATGGCAGTGCTAGAGTTTTACGTGGGTAAGAGTCAGCAATTCACTCACGTCGTTATTTATTCCAAACTCCAAAAGCTAAAGAAATGTCAAATGGATGTGTTATACACGGACCAGTTATCTGCTAGGCGTCTATCATATGCAAAGTAATTGCGTTAAAAGTAGAACGCTAGCATCGATTTAAAAGAACATTTGTAGGAGTTGCACGAGTCTGCGACAAATTACTACCACGCATATACAGAACCAGCATATAAATGGCGCTGAGAGCCAGCGACCGTGGTGCCACAAGGACAGTTAGGAAAACCCTAGTTTTCGCAATATTCTGGCTTATGCTGCCATTCGTTGTATACATGTCTAGCAAATAACAAATCCACCATATATCTTATTTTTTTTAGTAAACAAAAATGTTGAAAGAGGAAAATCAAACAGCAAGGCAGATAATCACAGAATTGACAAAATCTAAGATCTACTTTTTACAAACGGCAATCACAATGGATACTACTACGATGGCTTCTCTACAGCATTTGGTGCATGTGTTATGCACATGCACCAAAAGCACCAAAAGGCATTACATTACCTCATGTAAAAATGAGGCAGCATGCATGCATAAATAAGCAAGCTGCCTCATTTATAATGAGGCAGCATGCTCACTAATATGCATGCATACGAAGTAGTCCACTCGTACATCATAGGTATAAACGTGTGAATTTGTGTGGGTGCCCCCCTTTACAAAGCAATAATTCCAATTCAGGATATACCTATATCACAGGCCTGATCCAGTCTGTAAGATGACCATTGTTTTACCTCGCGAGCAGAGAGGTGCTTTGTTGTGAGGCATCTAATGTTTTCGGGAGCGCAGGTCCAGGCTTCTAGGAGGCGACATTCAAGTGCGTGTTAACTAGGCTTACGGGTACTAAGGACACTGCAAGCGTTGTTGCACGTCTAGCTGTTGTTCGACTGAAGTAGGAATTTGTGGAAACGCGAATTTTTACAGGTACAATAGATCACAAAATTGCATATGCTAGCATAGAAACCGGTAGCAAGTGTATATTTTTTCACCAGGAGTAAGGTAAATCGACTGAACAAATCACGGACCAAATCCGTTCGCCTCCTAGAAAAAAATGGCTTTAAGTGCATCATTCTGTATTTCTCTGGCTCTCCGGAAAATTTTCTCATAGCCACCACACCAGAAGAGGATACCAAAGCATAGCACTGGTAAGAATACGGCTTTGTACACCAGACTGGCCCCAACTGGCCCCTTGTGGGGCCCCAATCAACTTAATTCTTCGCAGCGCAGATATTACAACACAGTACTTGGGTGCAATATAATCCAGATGGAAATGCCACCTCATGTTTTCCTGGAGAATGAGCCCCAGACACCTAGCAGTCTGCGAGAGCGCAATATTCCCTGCCTTGAGTCAAAGAGACTGCCGGACAAAATTTACCAATATGGTAACTGGTTAGCCAACAATAGATTGGTAAACTCTGAATGTCAATTTAGCCCGACCAGGACCAGTTTATCAAAGACTTTAGGCATATCTTAGGCAAACGAGATCGGCCTATCATTGGCTGGGCGGTTTCGTTCCCTTTTTTTCTTAAATGAACGATATCCAATGGTATTCTGAGGTTCTGCAAGCGATCGAGCACCTCGACTCCAGTGTGTCTTAAGACAGATATGGAAACAGAGAGAGAAAGCAAAGAGTGAATGTAGATTATATTTCTGTCATCAAGTGAGGTCGTTCACCTCTTCTCGAGGTGCGCAACCATAGTAATATCAAACTCGGAAAACGATGAATGGCTCGTCTGCAAATCTAACCGAATATTCCAATGTTTTATCGTCGCTCGATGTTTACAAGGTCAAATGACTTTTTTGTATATAAGAAGCAGGGTATTACAGAAAATGTCGAATACACAATTTACGTCGACTGCACCGTACACCGCTAACCACGAGACATCTTGTAAGCGACATAGACACAGTTCAATGTTAGCCGTATTATAACCTCTACGTGGGTTTGAGGCTAACTCAACCAATGGTTTAACAGCTACGAAATTTTCGGAACGAGATTAGAGAACTGGGAAGTTATCAGAGAAAAGCAGATTTTCAAGAACCGCAGATTGGATAGTGGTAAGCTTTGAGCAATTAGAACGAGCAATGTAATCTATCGTCGTACCCGACGCGGGTCTAGTTATGCAATTTACTACAAGTCTCTTGCAGAAAGGAATATTGAATAGTCTCTAGGTTTCGGGACAGAAGGCAGGTTGACATAAGTATTGCTCATTACAGTGATAGGGGTAGAAGTACATTTAGGTAACATATCGTTTCGAGTACTCAGCAGGCTTCCTTCAGGACATATGCCTAAAACAAAAACTTGCGATAAAAGAACCCGGGCCGCTTTTTCAAATGCAAAAGTACAACCTGAGTATTAGCCCCTCAGGACTACGAACAGAGCGCGAAGATAAAATACTGCAAGTTGGACGCACATATATGCCGACATCGCCGCCCACCATCTCCCAGGTATCTATCTACCTGACGCAACTAGTTTAAAACCATCTATGGAGTGAGATCGCAATGTTTTGTCCATGTTTCACTAACAACTGTTACATGATATAGGCAGATAATAATTACCTCTTTCTCTAATTTTTTTTTTTATCCTTTGTCTCTTAAAAATGCTCTTTAGTGTTCGCGTTCAGGCGAATATATATATATATATATAATTAATTTTTAATTTTTTTCTACTATGTACAGTTTTATTTGCTATAATATATATATCTATATATATATATATATATATATATATATATATATATATATATATATGCCAACGATGAGGATCCAGACGGCAACGACCCCTTCTACTGAAAACTGCAATTACTGTGCTTTACTATGACTACCCATACGGCAAACGTAGCTAGTGGTCATTGAGTAAAACCCGACCTACACGTAAATCGCGTCCGTCCCTGCATCCGATCTCAGATTGTTTAGTTCTGCTGCTCAACTAGAATAACAATAATAACGACATGACCAACAGAAGCACCGGACTCAACACAGTGCGGGAACTGCGATATAATCTACCTGCTATTGAACGGAGAATCAATCACCCGCTGGCCTCAAACTTGGCACATTGTTTGCTTGGCATTGCTCAGTCTAATCAATCACGCCCTAAATGGCTATGCTGTCTCTCAAAAGGAGTAAAGGTTCATGTACTTGAAAGAGTACTGGAACAGGAGATGACCATCGTGTCTCACGTGACCACGCACCAACGCAAAAACCGCCAAAACAGCCAGCCTTTGGGGAATCTTTCGACAAGCAAGGTGGCTAATGAGTTTAGAGGCACTTACTAACAGTAGTGATTGGTTCATATGAACGACATCCTTTCCAAGCCAGTTCAGCGCAACAGAGACCTGTGCACCAACTACTGCATTGTTCGTGTGCATGTGTGTTTGTGACTTCCGGTTCGAGATGAACCCTTGGAACGCCCCATATACGCAGAATGCAAGAAGATTAGAAATAAGATGATTCAGAAGAAAACTGGTTTGTCTGACTAGAAGGGTTTCACACAGTGTTGAAAAGAGAAAACGTAGTTCTCCATTGATTATGTAAAGCTTAACGTTCTATAGGGTTTTAATATATATATATATATATATATATATATATATATATATATATAAATATATATATATAAATATATATATATTCAATAGCCTATTAAATTAATTTAATAATAAAAGGTACCGTAAGGTCCGTACATAGTAATAATATACATATTATGCACAGCGACAGATCCAAACAAAGTTTCTAGAGAGGCCTAGAAGGCATGCGCGTTTCTGCCGATACCCTACATGATGCGCCCAAATGGGCTGTGCACTAACTACTACGCGCTTTTTTAAGTTAGCCCCCTCCCAGGTATGATATTGTAAAGCATAAGTATTGTTTTAAAGTGTAAGGTGAATCTAAAGAGGGCCCCCTGTAACTTAGCTTACACCTGTTTCCTCCCCTGTAACTAAGCTTACACACCATTAATATCTCAGTAAGTGAGGGTATTTTGCTTCAATAGTTATGATTGTGAATGTGGTTCATCCGCATAGGGGAATGATTTATGTCGACAGCAAGCAGACAAGTAAAGGCCTTAGTCTTACCCCGTTCCTAGCTAAGATCTTTGAGCGCTGTTTTGCTACAGTTATCTACCCATGTAGACGGCATTCAGTTTTTATGTCCGCGCCAGTTTAGCTTCAGGGCCAGGCGGCCTTCTGAGACAGCCAATGCTTTCAAATGCCAAACAGTTCAACATTGTAACGCATGTCTCGCCATGACTCTGGATATCAGCAAGCGCAGATTACGTTTCGATTTTATACATGATTTAATTATATTATACGCAGTACATTTGTATTGCAAATTTAGATCAACCATCTATACGTTTTGACCTTTGCGGCGTTTGACTGCGTCAATCTTGACTTTAGTCTGACCACACATAAGGTTATCGGGCTGAATGAACCCACTCGGCGGCAGTTCCGCTCGTGTCTAGGTGATCGGGTTATCCAGGTGATCGGTCCTTCGGTCGACATCTGAACCGTTTACTATGAAGTTAGGTAAATCCCATGGGTTGGTTATGGGTCCTTATTTCTTGATTATTTTATAATGATTGCCCTTGCATTCAGCGTTACGTGTTTTCCTGCCGCATGTGCAGCCAGCTATGCGGACGACTGCACGCTATTCGTCCCTGTTCGGAAGGATCATAATGCAACGTCTCTTGATAGAGTAAATCGATCACAGTCAATGCTGTGTGAAGCTTTCTCGTGCTTGCGAATACCAATCAATGTGGACAAAGCACACGCGTTTTTACTGCGCAGCTCGTTCCTCCATCACGTCGTTTCTATTTGTTTTTTTATGAATGGTTCTCCTCGTAAGTTTTCATCGGAGATAACCTGTCATGTTCTTGCTGATTACAAGAAAATGAGTGGATTAATTACGTTAAAAAAAACCTTCGACGCAGACCCTTAGCGAACATTTAAAGTCCACGAGTTTGCTTTCGCTTTGCTTCGTAAGACGGACGCCATAAATACAAATGTGCAACTATAGGGATCGAACTCTGTGCACATATGTACCTCCTCCGGCCTCGAGGCGCACCCGCATTCGCAGGTCAACCACACTAACCTGGTTTAACGTGAACACCGTAGGCATCAAGTTGTCTTCTATTCATGGTATAGAAAGCCTTTGTAGTTAAGTTCCACTTGTGCGATCGCATAGCCTAGGATGGAAATTAAAATAATGTCATTAACGAATTACAAACTTCACAGGATATAGCCATCTGTGTAATTTTTTAACTAAAACTTATCAAATCTGTTGGCGTCAACGCACCATTTGTTTCTTAGTAACGCATGGCTGTTTAGCTGTTAAACAGGTCATCCGTTTCCCGCTGCTATTTTCGCACCTGGACTGTTCCGTGGTCTCCCTCAGGCCAATAACGCATTCCATGTGTCTACAAGCACCACTCCGTTGTATGCTCTATGGCGTGAGAGGTCGCGACTATTAATTCTAGTCTAAAACAAAATGTATTCTGAAAAAGGTACCTCCACACCACTTATTCACTGTATGAAATTCTCTCCCCAAGGATATTGTCTTTACTCTGCAGATGTTATGTTGTTTTTATTTCTGGTTACTACCTTTGGTCTGGTCCTGCATGTGACAGTCGCCACGTATACACCAGGTACATAGTGTATGGTTATCACTACCTGGTATGTTCAAACGCAGCCTTTCACGAGGAGTACGAGTTGTGCACAAGAAACATCTTGAACTGTATATTATACTCAATCTGAGTGAAATAAATAAATATAATATAATTTCTGGTTATTACTATTTTTATTAGAATTATTGTTCATTAGTGTTTAGTAGTTGCAATTGTGTTGAATGAACATTTTTACGGTTAGCAGTTAAATTATATTACTTGTATTATGTTCATTTATTGTTTTATATTTGTTTCCGTTCAGCAGACTATTCAAAGGCATAAGCATGCTTCTAATGGACAAACTCTTCAGTAAAGATGCTTTATACTTTCGTATGTATTTGTAAGTTCTTAAGAAACTTATTTGTCCATCTGTTTATCTGGGCATCATTGCTTCCCGCATTGTACTTTTTATTCATGTCCAATTGTACTATACTCCGGCATTCACCGTATTCAAATTAGAAGCCATAAAGAAGCAATTTGAAAGCGGTCAGTCATGGACTTAAACTTAAAACCTCCTGATTGCAACGCTATGGCTTGGCCGCTACGAATCGGCGACTACAGAATAACTAACTAAAATATTTATTTTTGATAAAACTCGTAGACCATTACCTATAAACAGGTTATAATAACTGGTTCCTGAAAACAGACTGGCAGCTTTGCATGTGTCTTTTAACATGATCGATAGTGGCCTGGTAGGTACCTCAGTCGTGCTCACCAGCCTCGGTGATCAATTACAAATGCTTTATAGTTTCGTATGTATTTGCAAGTACTTAGCAAACTATGTATCTTATTTATATGTTCGAGTCATGATTTTCTTGAGCTTTTTAAGCTTCTTGAGCCCTGGTTTCGTGTTAGTATGCATATAAAAATATTTTAATAATTTAAATCACGTAATGTAGTTTAAGGAGCAGCAGATAAGCGCGACATATTTGCGTAATATACAAGCTAACGGCTTAGCAGGTTGAGCAACAGTCAATCACGAATATTGGGCGCGTAGTCGTAGAGGTATGTTTAATGCATACCTGTAATTAATTATTGTCATGAAAATTATAGTTTAGGTTCTACTAGGTTATCACCCTAGACTTAACTACTTCAAACGCTAGCACGCGGCTAAATGCTGTGTTATAGTAGATTAACCTAACCATTATCACCTCCGATGTTTAAAAGCTGTACCGTTTTGTATGCTAAAGGGCTTTTTGTATGCATGCACATAGCGTACACGCGTCGGATATACTGCATTTCATTCTCTGATCAGAGACTGAAACAAGTCGATTAATTGAACTGCTTTAAAGCCTGCGTTTTCGCCACGCTTAAGAACCCCCTGCCCGATTGGTCGACACCTCCAGGCCCGTCCGGATGCCGCCCGAACGTGACGCAGAGAGCTTTTTATTTACATACGAAGGGGATTAGAACGCTGAGGTGGTGGTGGGGGGGGGGGGGGCGATCACGCGTATTGGCGCTTTAAAGTCGGCGACGCCTTTTTTTGCTCTCAGCAGTTTCCCTTAGCTCTTAAGCTGGTTAAGTCCACAACGGCGAAGCGAAGCGGCCGCTGCCACCGGCCACTCACTGCGGCTGTGTGGGTCACGCCCGCAGCCGAGCGTTTCTCGATCTTTCTATTGTGACCGAGCATTGGCCCCTGAATGGCAAAAATATTTCGTCAAAACCGTATTACCCAACTCAAGTGGACAATGGAGAGCCTGCTGACGTCGGGCGTCGTCGTACTTGATGTGAATGGTGCGTCCGCAATATGTATCAAAGCCCGCAAGCACTCAGGAAACGCACGCATGTGTCTATGCATACACTTTCGCAAAGGTAAACATGCTCTTGTGCACAAGAAAGCACACAAACAAACAGAGGGTCAGCCACATGCGAAGCGTCACCCGTCAGTTGGCTTTTTCTTCGACAGTTCATCAACTGGCTCTAACGAAATGCACTGGCTTACAGTAAGTTCGTCGTACACCGACAGTCGACACTTGTTGACTTCCATTTTGAGAATTGAATTGTGCTATAAATTTTGCGCCCAGAACATGCTGTAGTACCAGCAACAAAAACGACGATGCTAGCAGCGAACACCAATAAGTGCGGACATATAATAGAGCAGCACTTAGCACTAACGTCGGTATTTGTTTTAGATGCCAACGCAAAACTGTTGTTAAGAATTTCAGTACGTACGCAACAAAACCCGAAACAATAGATTTAGCTTTGAACAATGAATGACAATAGAATCACTGGCAGACAGCAGTCTCATATGTATTTACCTCAATAGCAAGACAAAACTCTAACTAAGAAGGGCAGAGGTCAAATCCTCTGAAGTCAAACTCTGTCCCTATGGCTGAATTGGAACGTGCTAATTACAAGCAAACTGAACTGGAAGGGCAAACACTACTGAATTTTATTTTAAACTGAAAATACTTTAAAAAGCCAAGACCATATAACCAGAAAAAAAAATCAAATTACTAGAATGATAGAACAATTAACCTACGCCTAAGAGTTTCAAAAATGTGTTAAACGAAATGTAAGGAAGGAGCAGAATAAGATGGCACAAGGGCTGTTTTTTTTATAAGGAGCCAAGAACAAAACTGCGTAATGCAAACCCTTTGGTCTGGGTAGTGTTGGACTCTCAAACCCACTTAAAACCTGATGTTCCCCTAACCTACATGACTGGGATATTTGTGGTATTACCTTAGTGCATGTAGGGAGCCCTTAGGCTGGCTCTCAGTTTGCTGGCAGCGCTGCATGTGTTGCCGCCTCTCTTGTGTCATCTTTGTCTTCGCGCTCATAACGATCTCCACAAAATCAGGGCCCGCGTTGCAGCCTTTTTTCGGGAGCTGAGCATCCCTGAAAGTAGGTCTCTTGTCGTATTGCTCTGCACGTCTGGTCGTGATCGGGCTGTCTGCCTCGTGATATGGAGAGCCCTGCACGCGAAATCCGTGTGATCCACGTCATCGGTCTCGCCGGCGTCACACTGGACACATATGTCTACCTCAGCCTTCCCGGTCTTCATCATTTAGGCCTGCAAGCTGCCATGACCGGTGATAACTTGGGATAGGTAGTACGTATTTTCCGCGTACTCGCATTGGTACTACTATTTCGTGAGATCTGGGATTATTGGACTCGTCTACGA
Source organism: Dermanyssus gallinae (assembly GCA_003439945.1). Classification (NCBI taxonomy): domain Eukaryota; kingdom Metazoa; phylum Arthropoda; class Arachnida; order Mesostigmata; family Dermanyssidae; genus Dermanyssus; species Dermanyssus gallinae. The sequence continues at coordinate 1,933,698 of QVRM01002189.1, forward strand.
TCGTGGTGCCTCTCGTTTCGCTGTCCAAGTGTTCTAGAGTCATCTTTCTCTTATCGTTTTCTAGGTGTTTAGTCCTGGTAAAGAGTATATTCTCCTTTTTCGGTCTTGGCCAAGGTACCATGCGGGCAACACCGTCCTGTACGCTCTGGTGACCCGAATGGCCAGCACTATCTGCGAGTCCCAATGACGTCACAGTCATCGTTCGAGGCAACTCACCCGGACAAGAAGCAGCTCTGCTGCAAAAGCAGCATCGACGGCAAAGGCGACGGTGGTGTCAAAGGCGACAAGATGGGCTCAGAGAAAGAGCGCGATGAAAGGCTCAGAGGAAGATGTACGAAGGGACTACGTTTCAGACTAAAGTCCAGGGCGATCATTTTCAACGACAAAATCCACTATATTCGGCGGCTTTCTTAGCTTCTACCAGGCGATGAGATGAACTGTCTGCGAGGCTTGAGTGACACGCAACGGTGAATTAGTTGTAGAGATAGACAATGTCGAGGCTGCAGCGGCTTTTTCGGCGTTAAAAACACTTTATCTATGAAGTTCATTGCTCCATTCCCGCGCCCATCAAACTTGAATATCTAAAAGCTGTCGGCGTCACAGAGGTGGTCCAGGTGCGAACTTGTGATTATCGTTTAGGTGTTATAATGCAGATAGACCGCAAAGAATGCGTTCATCCCAGAACAGGTCTGCATCGTACTGACTATGCACGCCGCAGTGCCCTAAAACGAGCCCATGTTGTGCTTTCGATGCAACAAATTTGAACACGTCGCAATAAGCTGCGAACAGGCAGAGAGCATTAGCCAAGCTGTGCCAAGCCCGGTCATCTGTTCAAGGAGTGCAAAAACGCGACCTGCTGCGTCAACTGCAAAGGTCCCCACTCGGCAAAATATGGCTCATGCCCGGTCGGCCTTCGCATCCTTGATGTTTGGCGCCGATTGGTTACTCCTCAGGTTGCATTTGAGAAGACGGTGCCTACCTTCCAGCTGCTCAGCGCTGTCAACGCCGGTTGTACTAAAATTCATTAATATTATAATAGTTTTACTGTAATTTTAGAGTAAGCACCGGTACAATGAGTATATTTCATGAGCGTATCATTTATTGCCGGCAACTTTTCTATGCATATAGACAGGAGGCAGACTCTATCTTAGTTTTTATTTACCCATTGAACGGGCACTTAGCGCGTCCACCTTTGGCTCATCTAGCATATTCGGTACTGCGTACGTGATGCCACCAGCAATAACGCCAACTGCCAACACAGCAGCTACATTTATGCCGCCAGCCTAAGCCCGTCCGTTATCTCTCATAGAGTCGGCCTAAGCCAGCACAAGGGTCGCATGCAACTGGCATCCTCAGGCGGCACACCAGCTTGTCCGGCTCACCCGGACGTACTGGGGGCCCGCCTGACTGATGTTCGCCAACGTTACCAGGGCCATTAGGATAGTGTTTTCGGGTACTAAGCTGGTGTCGCTCAACGCAGCTGGAGCTTTCGAGGAGTTGCTCGGCAAGCATCATCCTGCCCATCCCGACGAAGCTATGTTTCAGCTGAAGAACTTACGTAAGGGAGTAGCTGGAGGTTTTGGTGGCATAACGTCCGTTTTACGGAACTCGTACTGATCCGCTCCGAGGGTTACGTAAAACGGACCGTATTTCCTCACGCTCACTGTGTTCTTCCCAGTCCTTCGACCACGTCTTCTCTGCGCCCTGGCAAAGAGCTGCGATATTATCACCGCGGGGATAGTGTCTGAACACATCCGGGACGCGCTATTCGGGGCATGGCTGATCGCTCAAGACGAAAAGACCGATGGCTTGAGACCGATCCCTATAAGATCCATACTTAGGCGGTTGGCAATTAAAACTGCCCTCAGGCGTAAGCAACGCCGACTTTGACAACAGCTGCGGCCTTGCTAGTTAGGATACGGCACCACGTTAGGAGCCGAGGCTGCTTCCTCCAGATGACGACCAGTTGCACCGCTGTCTAAGTTGACTTCAATAACGCATTTAACTCACTTCTAAGGCCCGGTGTTTTTTTTTCAGATCCGCGAGCACGCGCCTAAGCTTTACAACGTCGCCCACTTCTCGTATGCGAAACCCTCGCCGCTTTATTTTGAAAACAGACGCATCACATCGACGTCCACAGGACTGGAGATAAACGCCAACAAATACGAATTGTTGGCGTTTATCTCCAGTCCTGTCGGAAGAACCAAGGGATGACGAATGATGAAATACAGGGCGCCACCACGACCCTCGCTGACACGCTCCCAGATGCCCAGATTTGTCGCGAGAACGGACTGGAACTGCTTGGCGCCGCTATCTTTCTACAGGCAGCACCTGGCCTTGCCCGCCGTATAGCGTCTCCTCTCTCGCGGGTGCACGCTCGTCTGCCCCTGGTTAACACGCAGGCGTTTTTCTCCTGCTGTGCCATTTGCTTGGTGTACAAAGGGTCACGTCAATAGCTTATTTCGGTTCTGTTGCGATGTGAAGATGCCCCTCAATAAGTCTGCGCACCATCGGCTCCAGTTACCTTGGCGGTCTTGGGCTGAGAAGCCTCTCCAGCCTTGCTCTGCCTGGATTTCTATCGTCGACGTTCATTTGCCAGGAAATTGTTCGAGCCCTCCTTGGACAAAACTTCCCAGTAACTCACCAAGGCGAGGCAGTCCAGGAGCGTTAGCTCACCTCTGGTGACTCAGTCTCAGAGGAAAGAGGTAGGGGCAAGCAATCGGCGTAAGACAAAATTTCCCTGGCGCAAGCCAAGTTCCGCCTCCACGACTTGCTAGACGCAAGCCTGATGGACTCAATCCGTTTTGCCCTACTCAAAGCTAAGCAAGGTCTGGGCCTTGATGTTTTCTCTGGTCATTCATGTTATTGTAGCACGAACATGGCTGATGCAAAGAGTCACCATAAACTGAGCTGCAGGGAGACGGCTGCTAGAATGTGCATGCTAGGACCTTTAGACAAGCGGGTCTTGCCGTGCGCATCGAGCCGACACATCTGTGCGAAGAAGAAAACATAAAACCACATGTTATGATCCTGACCCCCCCCCCACGGGCCATGGAAAAATTGTTAATCTTGGATATGCCAATTCGGAACACATATGCGGCGAGCTATACGACAATATCCCGCACGGCAGACGGCGTTGCACTCAAAACAAGAAGGGACAATGAGTTACATGCCATTCCTTGTACACCAAAATGATTACATGTAACTCAGTAATCATTTTGGTGTACTGTGTGTGCCAATGTGACAGAGGGACGAGTAGCCAAGGCGCTGCAAAATTCCAACAATGACCGACAGAATCAAGAGCAAACCAATAGCGTAACAGTCCGGAATTTCCGAGCGGCACGCCGATGCTTTTCAAATTCGAATTCTAACAGCTGTTCATCCAAAATATTGATGGTGGAACGTCTAATCTACAAAATGGCGCCAACAGTTATTTCAAAAACTTATCGCGCCGACAATGAAAACAACGTTTTTCCTTGGAACGGCAAGGCATGAGACGTTGACCGCCACAGCAAAGTCAGCAACTGCTCTGTTTTACAGGAGAAGCAGCAGCATCAATGGCTAATGAGTTTTAATGTCCGTGGTGTGCAATGTGCTTTCCTACGAAGAGGGGCGTCTAGATTCACGAAGCAAAGACTCATAAGACGAAGCCAAGTCTAGTGAAACAGTAGCACTCCAGCAAACCACTGCTAGCAGCATCAATACTGCTGCCTTCTCCATGCTCCACTAGTAGAATCTTTTCCTCACCCCGCCAGGCAGCCGCCAACGAATGGAGTATCATTAGCTAGCCAACACCTGGTGCCCTCTTCTCCCGCTCCTTTTCACCAATTACTCACCAACGCCAAGATGACACACAAGATTATGTTGCGCACTATCCCACAGGAAGCAAAAACCTTCTACAAGGACTCTTCGATCGTCTACTGAGAGATGTCGTGAAAAATAATGACGAAGCGATCTGAGCCGCGCTGCTCACCCTCGCCCCAAAAGTCCTCTACGTCGACAAAAAACATTCAAAGAGGCCATAGTCTGACCAGAGTGATTAGGAAAACAATGGCTTTTTTTCGGAGGTGCCGCTCTCATTTGCGTTGAGGCCTTGGCGGCCTCACGCCTAACCATCTAAAATACATTTAGCCTGCCAACGAACCATAGCCGTTGGCTGCACTCTGCGTAGACTCGTCATAAAGATCCTTCGTTCCCAGGTCAATGTGAAACACTACCTCCAGTCACGGCAAATGGGGTACACCACTAGTAATGGAGTAGAAGTAATTGTTTACACCGTTCGCACCTTTCTCAATAACAAAGATAAATGTTGCCTTCCAAAATTAGATTTTATAAATGCGTTTACCTTAAAAAACGAAGACACCTCGTGACAGAGGTCCCCAGGCCTTACGGGCTCTCTATCCAATGATGCACCAGGCACGCCGGCTATAGCACGCCGACTCCCCTGATGTTCGGTGAGGTTGAAATTAGTTTATCCGGTTGTCAGCAAAGAGACGAAGCAGCCTCTTTTGCATTTAGTCTACTTCGTTATCAGTACATCAAGCAGAAGACATCCAGGGTCGCTGTGTTACACCTTGATAACGCGACCCTTCTTGACAACAATGTTTCGGTGCTGATCAGGGACATCAAGGATTAGAGCGCTCGAGCAATAGAGTGAGCTGCAGCTCAATCCATTTAAATACGAGCTATTCCTACATGGTTTCGGAGGACAATGAAAGACAGCAGGTAATTACAGAATTTAACGGCAAGCTCCCGGGCATCCTTGTAAAGGATCGGTGTGCTGTGTATGGCGGTGTTCCCCAACATGATTGGCCCTGTACTGGCTGAGAAGAAAGAACAGCTCTCCAGGCTTAACAGCAACTTGGCCATCTCGGGAGACACCAAGCCTACTTTCTGCTTCGTCACGCAATAGGAGTGTAAAAGGTCATATACGTACTACGGACCTCACCTGCTTCCCTTCTTTCTTCCTTCTCTACCGTCAGAAACTTTAGACTCGACGATCAGGTGTAAAGAACTCTGCAAAACATATTTGACCTGACGCTCGATGATAAGCCATGGACGCAGGCAAGCCTACCGGTACCGCTTGGCCACGGGTTTTGCCTTGACCTGCCCTCCTTGCCTCGTCATATCGGTGCGCTTTTGCAGTGGCCACTACTTTGGTATTCACTTGCTTCGGAGGCCTGCAGCGTTAGCCTCCTCTCAGTAGGAGACAGACGAATCGCACAGATCTCTACTGCCAACAATTTCCACAAGTTAAACAAAAAGTAACTCAAACGCATCCTCAGCTCGTAAACATAGACAGGAAAAGGGTCATCTTTCGCCAAGACAACGCGCTACTTCACGCAAGTAACTTTAGCCCTAAAAAATATACCACCATAGCTTCCGGGCCTTGCAAAATTAAGCTATCACTTATTCCGATTAGGCCAAAAAAGATATATATATATATATATATATATACGGATTGTGATGACATGAATAGATAGATAATTAAGGGGATACTAACAGTAAAGTTTTCGGGCTGACCCTCAACCAAGATTTAACGAATTTAGGGAATGCTAGTGATACTGCTTCTAATGGTAGGTGGGCAGTGACATTGAGTGGCAAGGAGTCTCCGATTTCTCCTGTTATACCGATTTAGTTGGCCAGGGATCACTTCACAAGACGTGGATTGTAAGACAACGAGTTTTTCTCGACAATTGAGATGCTGAACATATAGTCGTGTCCAAACAAAAATACATCAAACAATTAATATTTAAGACAATACGCATTTATTGATGATCATTGTGGTTCCAAATATTAACTGGTTTGATACGTAATATGATTACAGTAAGCCGTTTTCGCTACACCTGATGTACCGTGTCAGCAGAGGGGGGAGTAACGTACTACACATTTCTGAGCAGGACCTTATCAGAACTGCTGGTAGATGACCCAGATGGTAGTCTCTCGAGGATATGGTTCCAGCACGATGGAGCATCAACACACAACCTTACGGTACGGGTTCAGCTTTGGGAATCGATAGACAGCCAAAACCAAGTGAAAACGTATACCGCATACAACAACGCGAGATACAGATTGCCCGCCAGCCGCTAATGTTCGACCCCTCGGCTAAGATAGAACTCTACGGGAATCTTACCTTGGGGGCCAACCCATTATCCATTTGGTACTAACACATTATAAAGGAAATGCGCATTTGCCTAAATGAGTCTGTCTTATGAGCGTAATAGCAAAATTATAAGGTCCTGTACGTAATAAAAAAAAAACTTTAATTGTTCACTATTAAAAAAATGCTCACTCTGAATTTCACCACACCCTGCTTTATATATATATATATATATATATATATATATATATATATATATATATGTGTTTAACGAGAGGAGAGAGAAGGGAGTATTAATACTGGCTGCAACAAACGGTGATGGCTTTGACGTTTTTGCGTTCCAACGACTAGACTCGATTCGGCTCCGGCAAGTTTTGCTGGTAGTAGCAGTGGCGGGGGCCATGGAGCTGCCGCTGCTATCGCCTGTGTTTCCGCCCTTTAGTCGCTCGAGACGGGGAAACTAAAGGAAAATCGAAACTCGACTGACTTGGCCAGACGTACGAGAAAACACTTACGGCATGGAAAAATGACGTCTTGCCGTATGTCAATGATGCAGGTCGCTGGCGGAGTCGCAACAAGGTTTTGCAGGCAACAGAAGAACGGTTAGAAGGGAACGGGGCAAAAGGAAAACCCCGAAATTCCCCCCCGGCCCACTATGGCGCCCGTCGGCTTTGCTCGATGAACGCCGATGGATGGGGCGAATTGAGCTCAAGGTTCGAGGCTCGAGGGATGATGCTATCGGACGACCCAAGTACAGCTTTCAATCCGTCCGCCCACGTCATGGACGCACCAATACTCTTCGAAATAGTCGATACAAGGGTCCGCTAAAATTTTGTTCGTGTTCTTTTGTCGTGCAAAGTTTACACAGATCATTGACCTAACTACAGTTTGCGTCAGTAAAGCGGGCAGCGCTATGGACTTGCGCGTTCTTTCCTTCGTTTGCTCCCTCGCTTTATCCCATCATCTTTTTTTTACGTTTGTGTGTGTCAACCTGTTAGTTCATTGTATATTGACAAATTATTTGCGTCTTTTCTGATAATCAGCAGCAGCAGCACCGAGAAGGACTCATCATGATTTCGTAAAAAGAAATATAGGCTATATTGTTGTCATGCTTTAAAACTACAGAACACAGAGAAGTGGCTTTCCTGAAGTAAGTAAAATATAGAAGTTGCCGGCATATGTATATAAAGTGTGTTGCAAAAAATTAGCAACTCATGTTTTTTTGCGATAATTTCGGCTTGGTTTATTTGAATGGCTTGAAATTTTAAGCGCATGATGTACATGACAAAACATGAGTATAGTGTTGATTTCATTGCAATCTCAAAATCGGTTCATACTAAAAAAATAAGAAAGTGTGAAAAAACAGTGTTGCAAAATATTAGCAACAATAACATGCTAACAACACAGCTCTTGTTTGTAAAGGATAGTCGATACTACAGCTGATATTCGATCCCAGGGATCAAATGTCAGGAATATTGTCTAGCTAAATCAATCGTTATATAGCTGCAAAATATTCTACAGCATAGTCGTTGTTCCGAACTAACGACGAATCTTATGTTTAAACCATGGGTCGTACAAAGGATCTTTCGGATAACGAAAAGACAAGAATTGAGACATATGCTGAGCTCGGTCATACAGTAACTGCTATAGCAACCAGATTAGGACGGCATAAGAGCACCATCAGCAGGTTCTTATACCCTGGAGTGAACCAAAGGTGCAGATCTAACAGTGGGCGTAAGCCAGTTTTGACTATTCGAGATCGGCGAAGGATCATACAGTTGGCTACTCATGACCAAATGTCTTCTTCCAGGATCAGGACTACTTTGGGAGTGCCAGTGCACCGATCCACAGTGTACCGAGTGTTAAGTTCTGACAAAAACGTGCGATACGCGAAAAGGAAGCTTATGCCGCGACTGCAACCGAAGCACATTGTCGAACGGCGTGAATTTTCGCATAGATACCAAACTTGGGATAACGAGTGGAAAAACATCGTCTTCTCGGATGAAAAGAAATTTAATCTCGATGGCCCTGACGGCTGTCAGTACTTTTGTCACGACTTACGGAAGGAACCTAAATGGTTCTCGAAACGTGTGGCCGGTGGTGGCTCTGTGAAATATTGGGGCACGTTTGGATATAATGGGAAGTCTGATCTAGTCGAGATTGTGGGCCGAAACAATTCTGACATGTACCAGCGCATTGTCGGTTTCCAGTTAGAAGCCCACTTCAGAAGAATTGGGGGACCTGACGCAGGTTTTCAACAAGACAACGCCACGTTTCATACCTAGGCTAGCACTATAGCCTTTTTTCAAGAACAAGGAGTGCCACTTTTTGACTGGCCGGCATTAAGTCCAGACCTGAATCCTATTGAAAATCTTTGGGGACATTTGGTAAAGCAGATTTACGCAAATGGTCGACAATATAATCATTTGTCGGACCTCAAAGAAGCTGTCCAGCAAGCATGGACTAATATTCCACTTTCGTACTTACAACAGCTCATTAACTCCATGAAAGACCGAGTTTACGATTTGATTCAGAAGAAGGGACGAAAAACCCGTTTCTAGAATAAAATATGTAGTTTTAAATGAGCCATACAGCCCTGCTAAGAATCGAATACGCTGTAAGGCGCTATTGTTGCTAATATTTAGCAACACTGTTTTTTCACTTTTTTATTTTTTTTATGAACGGATGTTGAGATTGCAATGAAATCAACACTATACTCATGTTTCGTCATGTACATCATGCGCTTAAAATTTCAAGCCATTCAAATAAACTAAGCCGAAATTATCACAAAAAAAACATGAGTTGCTAATTTTTTGCAACACACTTTATATATATATATATATATATAAATATATACGCCCCGGACGTCCGGCTAAGGTCACTACGCCAAAAACGGTTGAAAACATCCATTGTATCTAAGTAGAGAGCTGAGGTCGTAGACATCTTTGTAGACGGGGTGCATAATGTAGTGCGTTAACAATCATAAATAAAAACGCCGTGTACAGGGCGGGTACTGCGATTGCTGGCCATCGAAGAGTCTCGCCTTTCTGCCTTAGCCGAATTGAGTCCGCATCGATAATCCATGTGCAACGGATAGACCCAAATTAGTTTTATGCTTAATTGATTGATATATTATACGCTTGACATGTCTTAAATACACATGTTACCCTTTTATATCAGGGGGCGCTTAGAGAGGCAGCATATATATTACCTACGCATTCATATCGTCAACGTATCCTCCAATGAATAATGAGTATTGGCCTTCCTTTGGAATTACCCCGTCTTTGTAATATTGACCTGGTTCTTCCCAACATTTGTTAATAAAGCTAGGACCTTCGATGTGTATATATCTCTGCCTCCCCCCAAGCCTGTGAAATATTTTACAATATGTTCAATTAATTTAGTCATTAACCCACAAGCTTGACATTATGCACCTTTCCTTTCCTATATTTAGCTTGTTCTATTCTTGTACCATTTTAAATTATCGTATGCATATTCTACCCTGCCTTTTTGCCGTTTCTCCTTTCCATATATAACTGCTAAGCTCGATCTGGAACCCATCACCAATTCCTTTGGCCTGTATATGACTTTTTAAGCTTAGTTTCATAATTTTCTTTGGTACACTCGCTCTTGCTCATTGCTGACTATTTTACCCAATCTCCATAGCAGCAAACTCTACTCTCCGATCCCACTTCGTTTTGATCGTCAGCGCCATCTTTATAAACTGCATCTGTTTAACCCATCGTTTTAGTGTGACATCCTTAATCTTAATACTAAATATTAGCTTACATTGTACTTCCCGTTGTATACATTTTGACATCCCCACTTTCCCCCCAGGAAACTTCCCGGCGCAATTAAAACGGCAGCCCAATGCAAACCGTAATACTTCTCTTTGTATAGTTTCTAACTTCTTTCCCCACCCCGCGCTGTGGACCAGAGAGTCATCAGCAAAAGTTAATCCCGGTACATACATGGCCTTCCAAATATGTCTTGTTACTATATATTTATTATACCTCCAGAGTCCCTTATACCTTACTGAATTTCTTCCTCTTTCAGCTTTTTCCTGCGTAATACCTCTTCTTCCTCTAAAAAATATTGTCTGTAGTCATTGTTACCCTAGGATACTTGTACTGACTTGGGTAGTCTAATTAATGTAACCTTATAATACAAGCCTACCTCTTCTTCCAAAACTGCCCTATAACCGTAAATACTAAAATTAAGCTCTCTCTTTTGTTCAGCACTATGTCCAGTTCCTCCTCTGCTACCCCACATGCATTCAACATTTGATGAACTTCGCTAGTGCTCCGTCCTAACACTACCATATCGTCAGCAAACAGCAGCACTACTGTTTTGATATATACATATTTGTTACCTTATCTGCCATCATAATCGCGTGTTTTCAATCCTTTGCGCTGTGCTCTCTATATACATAAAAAAATTACTTATGAAAACGGACATCCTTGCCTGAACCCCTTAGCGACTATAAACTCTCTAGATTGCCCGAATGCTGTTATTATTCGAACCGTGTTATTCTATACTGCTATACATTTATTCTAGCAACTCGACCCAGCTTCTCTCTAAACCCTCCTTCAACATAGTTTGATACAACTTTGTCCTGTTCAACATATCATGCGCTTTCTTAAGATCTAAAAACCCTGTCACACACCCTTGTTCCTGCAGTCTCAATGCTTCCACAACCTGACATAATAAAAAATATGTTCATTGAGGTTAGACCCTTTCCTAAATCCGCACTGCCATTCTTTCATTTCCCCATTTGCCTCTATAGAACTCTGTACTCCACTCGTAAATACCTGCATAAACAAATATGCGTTATAGGTGTAATTGCAATCAATCGATATGTTACAGATGTAACTGCATTGGTCGCCATATTTTTAAGCTGCTTCTTTAGATAATACGTGTACTCATTTCCCAACGCCTGGATAAGTCCTACGGAGATTCCGTCAAGACCACACGCCGTTTTTGGATTCATTTTCCTAACCACGCCTTGTATGTTCTATCCTGCTTCTTATTTGCTATCCTTGTTTTTTCCTGTCGTACATAGTCCCAAAACTGTTTTGCTCGCTGTCTCTTGGAATCCTGTTTTAATTGCATCCTGTCTTAACATTTAAGCTTTATTCTTGGCTTCCTTGTAACTCATCTGTCATGTCTGCGGCCCTTCCCATTACCCTTTTATGTTCCCTACTCCATCTTTTCAGCTTCATAATTGCCTCATTTATCTCATCTACTAGCGTTTCCCCACTTACCACTAAGAGCTGTTTTATACATTCTACTTTCTGCGCCAATTTTTGTGTATCCAAATATTTCTTTTGTACCTGCTCCGGCTTCTTCTTCCTTCCTCTCACTTCTACCTAATTATGATCACTTCTAAGACAACACAATTTACTTTTTATTAAAATGACATTTAAATGTTACAGCGAGATATAATTAACTATCAACACTAGGGCTTGTGGGGAGCGCTACCAGTCGAGCTTATCTTCGAGGCAGCCCCTCATTGTGCCCATTATTGCTGCTGCATTGCCGCGTTGAACTGCCAGCGATAGTCGCTGAAGTAGAAACTCAAGTGCTCTTTTTTCCCCTGTCGCCAGTTCAATTTGTTTGCCAATCTTCTGTAAAAGCGACCATGCCTCAGGGCCGGGCCCCCCGAGTGTCTCGAATACTAGCGGCACGAAAATGAACTCGTTGGCGAGCTGGGCATATTTGTTGGTCTTTAGACGCTCAGCCTTGCGTGCTGCGGAGCCAGCGGAAGATGCACTGGCCTCCAGGTTCGACGGGGCGAGCGTGTCGGTGATAGTCGCATCCCAAACAAGCGCCTTTCCCCTTTCAAAGGAGATAAGGATGAGACCGTCTGGTCTCTTTCCATCGCTTCTCAGGAGGCCGGCGGGCTCTGGGATGCACGGTATTAGAGCGGATCTGAAAGCCCTGGCTGTAATCTCATTAACCTCGCAATGACGGCTTTGGCGTCCTTCGCTTCTACTGCAGGACAACCCGTGAGTCCCCCGGATATCTACCTGTGTTCCACACGGACACCGGTGTTCCTCGGTTAGCCTTGTCCCCAACCTCAAACCAATGCACAGACGAAAGCTTTCGTGATCTAGTAAAGTGCCTAGGTTTGAGGAGGGGACGGCTTGGAGCCATTTGCTAGCTCCTTTCTGGACGATTGCACGTAGTCGGGCTTTGTCTGCCGTGGTTAGTGCGTCAGAGAGCAAGCGCTGGTACTTCATGGAGACGATAAGGTCGTCATAGGACCTCTGCAGGTGTTTGTTTGTCTCCGAGAGTAGGCCTGCGAGGTTCTTGAACTTCGTATCCGCAACTTCTTTGGTGTCCTGGAAAGCCTGCAGGGCCATGAGTGGGCTGATGTGCCGAACAGTGCTCTCTGAGGCGTGTAATAATGAAGCGTGGCAGCTCGGTGCTAGGTCTGCTGTAGAACGAATCCCCCTCGGCTTTTTTATTGCGATGAGGCGTCCCCCAAAAAGAATAGGGCGGATGGCCTCAGGAACTGTGCCACTTCTGATGATGTCCACCACTTTTCCTAGGTCACGCAGTAAACGGCTGGCAATATTTGCGTTAGTTGCAAGGAGGTCTCTGAGATGGCGCGGCCGCAAGCCGTCCATACCTGCAGTGGACCCCGCCGGAAAGGTCCACGCAGCCTCGCGGAGCAGTTCTGCACTGGTGATAGGTGGATCGGCGTACGGTGGTCTTGGAGGCAGGTCGAGGTCGGCCGGTTCTCTAGGATGTTTCGAAGTCATTTCCGTGTACGCATCGGCTGCGCAGACCGGGCTCCCCACAGAAAGCAAAGCTCTCGCGGCGCCTCCGATGTCACCTTCGCCTAGCAGCTTAGTTGCTCGCCTGGCGGCAGCTTCATCGTCGTTACGTTGCTTGTTCCGATGCGCCCTTGGGACCGACTCGGATGGGGGCTCACGGCCTGATCTGTGGTCCTCGATTCCGTCTCTGATGAATGTAGCCCAAGTGAGATTGTTCCGCTTTCGGGATGGGGTTCTAAGCACTGTATGCGCAAACAACAGTAGGTTGGCCCAGCTGCGTGTGTCGTTGTTAAGGTGCACTAGAGAAAGTGTGTCGGCCAGCGCTGCGGCCACTGCAGGCCGGGCGCTTTTGGGGATTGTGTCTAGTCGTTTGTATGCCTTTGTGTACTCACTTCTAATATTGTGTTATCTTTTCATATATGCTGATCTCCTATACCCAGTTAACTCTTTTACCACCCGTCAGTACAGAGTCTCTGCACGACTTTCTATCCATTTGTCTGTGCGTATATCTTTCTTCTAACAGCTGGTCTAAACCTGACATTTAGACTCTATTTGACCCTATTAGTTGTATCAGTCTTCGATCTGTCCTCTCGTCCATCCAGCTGTTCGATATGTGCATTTCAATTTCCCAGACATATTATCGCTTGCGTTTCTGTTACTATCATAATATTGTCAGATAGCAAATGCGTTTCTGTTACTATAGTGTTATTAAGACCCACATTGATCTCCACTGCTCTTATGTGTGCTTTCCTCTTCGGGAAGTATATACCATTTTCCTAATCTCCCCTGTACCTGTAGACGTCCCTGTTGTTCCACCCTTTTCTTTATCCCTATTGGACCCTCTTGTCTCCTTTGTCCCTGTATCTGTTATACCAGCCTGTGTACCTGTATCTGCACATTAACGTTTCTCCCTCGTTTAAATGCCAATCCCGCGTGGCTAAAAAATGTTCATTCGAGGCTCGAATTTCCGGTGCGCTTCCCCGATTTTGTTGGCTCTACGTTTGCGCCTCCCTCCAGTGCTCCGCCCCAATTGCACACAGACTGGTTTAATTATAATCGGCCTCATTTTGTGCCAATCACACGCCCTCTTGCCAATTGGCCGCGTTGCTAGTACAGCACCTACCTCTAGGTAGTGCACCCCGTCGGAGGCCATGGGCGTTGGATTGTCCTGAATGTATTCTAGAGACAAGTACCCGCAATTTGCTGCCCTAACCAACTGAATTATCTTCGTATTGACTGTCTTGCACGTACCCCAATAGTTCCGTTCTTCTTCAAAATCCGCAACCAATAGAAAAAAACACACTGTCAACACCAGGCTTTACCGTTGCAAAATCCTATTAAGTTTTGTACCTATGTGCCGATCTCGTTCTCAGCACTTTCCATATCCCGGGGCTGCTGAAAATATCTACCAGTCTCCCATGAAATAACAGCTTGTGTTCGATATTATCGAACATTTCGATATCTTGCTTAGTTGCTGCCACATTATCGCTCGCTCATCGGCCCTCGCAGAAATAAAACAAGCCCCCTGTATTCGTAGCCACCCGACTAATGTGTTTCTCTAATCTGCCTAGGTTTGAATCTCCAGCAATTACCACCACACGTTTTCCCACTGGTTAAATAACCGCCGCATTCCCTGGTCGATCGGTTGAACTTAGACTTAGAGACATCTGCTCTTTTTGCTGTTGCAGCGGTTGATGTCGCTGTTGTGGTTGCTGCCGTTGCTAATGCAGTTTCTCGACCGCTAGCATTTTTTTCCTTACTTTTGCTGATTCGCCTTATTCTCTCTCTTTTGTCCCCTTGTGGCCGTATCCGCGCATCCCTCTGGCAGTATTGTTGCTGTTCCTCTGTTGCTGCCGCCTGCTGCCGCCATCCGCCTCCGCTGTAACGCCCTCATTGTGTTATCTTTGTTCTTCCTCTTCGCCGCCGTGGCTTAAGTCTAACACCACTGTCTCCTCTTCAACGGCGCGTCTATCGTCTTCATCCGTTCTCCCTGAATCTATTTTTCCATTTCCTCGACATTTGCCGCTACAGTTGATGTTGTCTCCACAACAGCGGCCAGCCTTTCTCTAGGTTCACAAAATTATTACGTTGCTGTCGCAATTGTGCCGTTGTTTTTGTTGTCTTTAACTTTTCGCTTCTTCGCATGGTTCTCCCCTGGACTGTTCTGTGCAGAATGCAAGGTGTTAGTCAGCAAGCCATTAAAAAATATTCGGTGGAAGATTTCGAAAATAATACACGAGTTATTCCAAGAGGTTATTCCCGAGTTAATAGTTCAAGCAAATCCCAAATTCAAATCAAACTGTTTAAAACTCTCAAGTTACATATATATATATATATATATATATATATATATTACTAATGTTATTATTTAAGTTCGTGGCATGGGGTTACATAGTATGATACTATGGCGAGGTCAAGTAAGATGACAGCAGTACATATAACCAAGACTAAACGCCAGACAAACTTCACAAGACGAAACAGGATTTGTGTGGATGTTTATATCTATACGAAATGTTGAAACATTTTTTTATACTGGACAATGCCAACAAGCTAGACACTTGCATGTCATAGCCATTTCACCACTGAATATATCGTTTAGTTATCTGCGATGAAATATGGCTCTTCCGATAGAACGCGGACAGAAAAACAGACTGATCTAAAGGCGAAGACAGTTTGCACAGTAAGCCAAGGCATGCACTCCAAAAAAGGTGTGCTTTAATGTTGGTAGAGTTTCAGAAGGATTGCTTACTTTGAAATATTAGGACTACTCGTACTCGAGACCAGAAGAGCAAGCAAGTTTCGTTTCTAGAGAAAGAACAGAATGGAAAGGCCAATTAAACATTGGCATTATAGATGAAGGGGGCGGAAATGAAACGAGACTATTTCGACGACCAAATGGGTCTGTCTATGTACATATGCTATCGCTGTAGGAAAATAACTTCTACACCAACCTAATACATATGTAGAAACAATTTATGGCGAGACAGCCATATAGATGGCTCTGGTAATTGCCTAGCTGATCTACAAAAATCTGAAGCTAATCTCGAAGTTTTAACTGTATCTCTTGTAATTCAGGCGAACTGAAATTGTATAATAGGAAACCGTGTGAAGTGATACATTACAGCTTTTGTCTAACAAACTCAGGTGATCCAAAACCAAGCAACGTGGATATTTCTTGTAAACCGAGATAACATAGAGCCCGGTCGGCTATTTGCTCTGAGTATAGGATCAATGCAGTGGCTAATAATTTATTACCATTCTACACTTGTCTTCTAAGTATGGATCGTATGACGAAATATAGAATTCGTCAAAGTCACAGCCAGATAATATAATTGGCCAGATCATATTCTTTTGTGAAAAATAGTAACTTGACAATATAGGCACACACAGACCTCACTGAATTGAACTTGGCTGTGGCCCGTAGTATGCGGTTCCAACTCATCAAGAACCCGTCTTTGCGTCCTGCTCTTTAACTTGCGCCTTTTTTGAACCCCATGGGCAGGTGGAGCGCAAATATAGTCTTAGCTGGCTCTCCTTGTATGAAGGATAAAAGACTTGAGTACACTGTGGGGTGTTGTCTCCATTGAAACCTTATGGGCGCAGTTCATTGGCGTTGTCCCTATTAAAACTCATACTAGACGCGCCAGAACTGTACGTTCTGGGCCGTCTTCAAGTCTATTGTAGCAGTGGTCACAGATGGGAGAGCCTGCCTTATTCTGAACCGGTACGACTGGAAGTTGCCGTGACCAGCCATGACATGTGTGGTGTTAAAAGTGAGATTTCCACCCACCATGGTTCATTCATTCTTTATGTTGAGCATTAGTATAGGAATACTAGTGACTGATGCACCCTTTTTCCAACCGCCCCAGTCCTTCTACCATTGTGCGATGGTGCGCTGATGCGCCTCGTCTTCTTCGCATAATGACTGTTTCCACAGGCAGTGGCAGCTCAGATTCCAAAGGATTGCTCATCCACGAGTTAGCGCTAATCTTTCGGTGCCCTATGCTAATCTTTCGGTGCCCTATGCTAATCTTTCGGTGCCCTATGCTAATCTTTCGGTGCCCTATGATTACCCTAAGCGCTCCGACTTGGTGAACGCTCAGTTACAGGTAGCGTTTAATTATTGAGCTCTGACGTAGGGTCTCGTATACTGCGTGAAGATAATCACCATAATTGAGTGGTATAGTAAAGTTGTTCACATATACTTTTAAAGGCTAACAGTATTGTTGACGCGTTGACACTATAGTGGCGATGTTTCGATAAACGAGCAGTGGAGTACGTGGTTTGTGGGTTTGTGATTCTCACACTAGTCACGCTAGCTGCTTGTAATGCATGTGCATCAAGCATTTCAAAGACCTCTCCCTAGATTGCACTCTCCAAAATATTTACGTACACAATCGTGGATTGCATAATAATTTCCTTTCAAGCACCAGAGTTGATGGTGACTCTGCCGCGTTGTTCAGCATATTATAGACCTGTCGCTCTGAGATGACAATTTTCTCTTATCACTGCAAAAAGACAGACCCCTAGATAGAGACCCGTCGTACGTTAAAGGCATTATTCATGTGTAAGCGTCGCCGACGCGTTCTTTGGCAAGCCCAATGTGCGCTTTGCGAAGTATTGATCTTATACATTTTTTTGAGATCTCACATTGTAAGATAAGGGGCAATTGTGTAAAGACAATACCTTTTTCTCAGTAACGCGTTCTACTAGAATAATGGCCGCGGTGGCCTTGCTACGCATTTCCTTTATATGTCTGCTGAAAGACAGCCGGGACGTTACAGCTAGTCTTAGAGAGCAAAAATGCGAAAGAAAAAGAAATGCGAGGAAAATTGATGCGTATTTACTCCCTCAATCAAACTGCGCCGATCATCTGTAGTGAATAATCCGCCTCGACTGAGTCGTAGTTCTTTTGTTTTGGTGATGTTAATTGTCAGTTGGCTTTCTTGGCGCCAATATGGAGCTTTCCGTAGACAGAACCGCAGGTGGTTTTGTGTTATTGCGAGAACTACCAAGTCGTCGACATAAGATGCGTGTGGCGGTTTCACATTTCAGAGGCCGTCCGCCAAGCCAGCTATATATAGTATGAAAAAGAACGGACTCCAATTATCTAAACTGATGGCCTGTTGACATAATGAGCCCCGCTCTTTTTACAAACGACGTAAATTAGTGCAATTCCACGAAATTTGGTAGGGTCGGTTGCTTCACCCTTGTTTTTGTAAATTAGTTGCAGGAAACTTTTCTCCACTTATCCGGCATTTTATTTCTACGTAGGCATACGTAGTACATTTCGGTTAATGGCGGAGACACATTATTTATATAATGTGATTAGTTCTGAGGTTAGTATGCCCATACGCAATTTGGGCCGGGCCCGCAGATTTACCACTTTTGAACATGATTACTTTAGCGATCTTTTCTTCTTCTGCAAATGTTCGGTGATCATAGATATTCGCCTTTGGAGGTAGCTTAAGGCCACTACCGTAATGGCGCGTTAAATTATATCTTCTGTGCTACTTTATCCTGAAGTCCCTATCTAACCTGGCCTACTTTTTGCCTTCGAAAGATTATTAACCCAGCTAGCTGTGTTTCCCACCTCGGCAAGCTGTTCTGTGGCTACGCCTCATGTCAAAGCAATATAAGAGGTAAGTATTAAACTGTGTAGGTTAGGCAAGTCGCATGCAACAGCTAGGTACAGGTGCATGCTATAGCCATATGACCGACACCGAACTGTAGCTTTAGTTTTAAGTGCAACAGTTATATATCGCCTTCAAGCATCTCCGCACTCGCACAACGTCAACGGGGCATGGCTAATTTTTAATCCACTCTGGCATTTACCTTGTCTAAATTGGAAACCATGCAAACCAATTTAAAAGTGGCCGGTCTGGGTATCGAACCCAGCCCTCCCGAATGCAAGGCAAAGGCTCTGCCACTGGGCCATCTTGCTCGGTCTTATTAGATCACAACGTTGTGCAAGATTCCGAATCTACGTGTATTTTTCTAGCGTAAACTAAGTTGATCGGCTGTGGTTGCTGGTGGCCATGCTCTATGTTACGAGGTGCCTTTTTATGAAACTTAGCTAACGAAAAAGCTAAGCGATAAGTTATGTTTCCAAAAATACACTGCTTTGTAACTAAAACAAAAATTGTTTGACTTCTTGCTAAAACGATACAACGGTTAGTTCTCTGCCCTTCTCACAATGCTAGTTTTGTCTTCGTTGAACGAAGGGGGGTTATCAAAAGTTGAAAAAGCGTATATATTGTAAGCCTTTGAGTAGCATTCGTCTGTGACCAATAAGTTCTATTTTCTTTACAATATGCTTACAAGGCACATGAGGTTATAGTTATATGAAATATAAGGAGGATGTCAGCTTTTCTAAGTGTCCAAAGGCACATAGCACATATTCATGAACCGTTGGAAACTCAATACGATTCCTGCTTTAACTGTCAACCAATACATGTTGCCTGCAGACTATAGGCTAGATTTTACCATATTTAAATTATACTTCTCTTGTCATATTCCCCTGTGGGCTATGTCCGCACCGACCACCGAAACACTAGTTCCTTAAAAGGTCTACCCCGCGCAAACTGTAAATTGTCTCTGCTAGCCGAATACGCAGTGCAGTATATATATATATATATATATATATAAACGTCTTTCGTTTAAGCTGCAAACTCATAGCTTTATAGGAGCGTAGATTAAACTTTACTGTGCGAAATTGAGTAAACCTATCAAGCGAATTACTTCATTTTGTCATAGCTAAGTTGCTCAGTAAATTCTACATTTTTGAACAGATTTAACTGCCAATTATGAGCTTTATAAAACATATCAACATATGCTGCTTTTCATTAAAAAAAAATCATACATAAAAATACAACAAATGGTAGTTAAAAACGCCGTCCTCCCTATAGGCTCAACGTTAAGCAACCGTTTAAAACACTGTGTGCACCTGTAACATTCAAAAAGGCATTCTTATAGGTAATAAGTGTTGTATGCTTACAGTGATTACGACGTTGGTTTATACGGAAATAAGTCAAATCAAGGGAAGAAGAAGTCTTCATTCAAAAGTAGAAAGCGCAGTTGCGCTCGCCTCGTATAGCGGTAGTATAAAGCGCAAGGAAAACTGGTAACCTACCACAAACATGCTTTTTATTATTCATTGGCAACCAAGACATACGCGAGCAAAACGTTGGCGAGATAGACACATCTAAGAGCGATGGGTTATGCCTGACCTTGAGTTCTGCACTTAGTTAGCATCTGCTGTCTCTAGTGCTATAGAAGCTATTATTTGGTTAGGTACAGCTTGCTCAAATTGAAGTACTTGAGACACTGATTCGCAAACGAGTTGCCATTAGGGAATGTTCATTAGCACAACTTACGCCTTATCTTTACAGGTAAGGGGGTTGACAGATTGAAGCCGGCGCTTAGTCGTTGATGGCCAGTTCTAAACGACTCAGTCCTCATAATGGTACGCCAGGACATGACGGTGCCGTAGACTTCACCGCATTCGTTACATCACATACGTCCGTTGTGTCTCCACCCATGCAACGGAAGTGGTATTCAAAGTGTTCACGGTCGATCAGCAGGGGTGCCAACAAGTCTGGCTTTAATCCGTCGCGCTTTTTTTTAAAGCAGTGTCGAATATTAGAAACGACGCTTTTGGTCTGATGCTCTGGTGCCTCGGCTGCGTAGCAGAATAGAACTCGACCTCGTATGTCAAGTGTATGTTCCCTAAAGACTTGGTTGTTCATTACCGGCAGGGCCAGTACCTGAATTTCTGCTATCGCTACGGCCCAATTAACAAGCGACACCGTGAGTGCGAGTGCCTCTGTGTTCTGTCAGGGAGGGGCCATTGGAAAGCGGCCCCGCTTCCTTAGCGAGGTAGCGTAATGGTGAAAACTACCAGTGTGAAGAGGCTCCGCATATATCCAGCACATCGCGCTTCGCGATAACAGCCGGCGGAAATAGGTTCCTTCTTTGCAACCAGGCTCACAAACGGAAATTCTGTATGATGCGAGCCTAGTATTAGACCAAGATGCTTTTCGTCTAAAAGTGGCCTGTGTCCGCCTAGAGGTAGACTCAGAGGAAGGTCACTTCCTCGATGAGGGCTGGTGGCTTGTGCGTACTGAAGTGCTAGATCCAGGCATCAAGGCTGACAGCGTTAGGCTTCGACTCCAGCTCCTCCGGGCCCCGGGCTGCAATATTACGGCGAGGGTCAGCTTGTTTGTGTTTTTGATAATGCTGCTGACATCGTCTGTGAAGAGATACAATTAAATAAATACATGTTTATGACGAGACATTTTTAAAACTAGATTTTTTGGACAGGTTGTGTACTAAGCTTTTATATATATGTTTTTTTTATTTCATAGTAGGTAAGGTGACTAACATGATACACTTAGCTTTATTAACCGATATTTTACATATTGCGCATAGAGGGAATACACACATTCACATATATGATGTATAAAAAAAGAACAGTCAACTACTATTTTCAATGGGCACCCTTGACCGATTTTTTTTATTATGGTCTTTGCTGAAGGGGCAAGCCGGATAAAGCGGATACAAGCTATTTTGGGGTGTTTACGTAGTTTTCGTGAGCCAATTTCAAACTATTTAAAGTAAATATGTGCCTGTTGAGTCGCGATGGCCTGTTTCAATTTGCATTCAAGCTGCACAGAAGATTTGTCATATTGATTTGGGGCACCACCACTTATAACATTTGGTGTCTATTAGAATACTACTAGTGAAACAGCTAACGATACACGGCCTCAAAAAGCCCTACAGAAATATAGATTGGTACACTCTTGATGCACCATGGGCCGGACAATACAAAAGAGTGATCAGTGAGATCGACGCTTGCTGTAGGCCTTTTTTGTTTTATTTTAGAAAAATACCAATGTTAATCTTACTCAGAAAATGTATCTCCTGCTGTATACGCATTAGACTGATAACAGCACAAGCAGGCTCACGCGTTTCGTCTGCGTTTTCGCGCCCTAGGTTGCGCTCGTTAAATAGTTTACATTAAGCAACAGCTTAACGGTCGTTTGCAATGACGACGCAAGTATTTTTTTTTTTGGGAGGTTTCGGTAATGCATGATGCACATGCGCCACTAGCAGCCTGCGTGACTAGTGTGAGACTCGCAAACCCACTAAACCCGGATTCCTCCCCACCCCCCCAGGCTCGGTATTACTTTGGCATTACATCGAAAACGCAAGTATATCTACGGCGAACTGAACGTAGTGCAACAAGTAAAGCTTGAAATGTATTTGTTGCGTTTCGTCCATCAACGGGTCTAAACGAATTCCTGGCTATGGCTTGATAACGGTTGATCTGCTGATGCCAGACAATGACGGGTGACGTTCTCATGGACAGGACATTTGTTAACATCCAACAAGCATCGTTTGTCGTATAATATCGTGCATTGATGTTGTGGTCGAGATCTTATACATGCTGAGCGACATTACGCGCTCCCTGTACAGGTCTGCGCACACATGTGAGCACGATATGAGCAAGTTACTGTTTTCGCGTTTTCCTTGCAATTTGAAATTCCGCTTCCATTTTATAGGCGGTTGTGTTGCATGCCCGATGCTAGAGAGGACTGCAAAAGACACAGCCTACATCAGACACTGCAAGTGGGCTATGGAGCCGCCCTTTAATGGCTCTTCAAAGAGCGGTTCGTCGCCGTTGTCGGCCTTGATGCTTATTCCAGCGTGCGCTGGCTGCGGCCACAGTGATGGTTGATGACTCTGCTAGTTTGTGTTCAAGAGAGTGCAAAGCTGTTCATATATATATTGGCTGACACCGCTGTGCTCGCGCGCCATGAGATTTCCAGTAAATGCTTCTAAGGTCCCTCTCCTGCCCGTTTCTCTTTACTTCAACACTACAGAACTGCATGGTACAGTCCTGTCAATTGCGCTCCACCTCCCCATTGAGATATTTGTGCTGCCGTGAACAGAGACAGTGCAGAAGAGAGGAGGAAAAGGAAAGGCATTGCTATGATGATGCCCGATCGCGTACTCCCACGCAACGGCCGGTCCGAAACTTCGCTTCAAACGTCGCTTGCACTCCCTCTAGTTACCGGCATTTGCATCGGAGGCGACGATCAGTCAGCCAAAGCGATGCATTTTCGACGTCATTTGGCTTGGTAATTTTCTCGAATGCCCATCAATGAATTTCGTAAGCTGCCGGACAGCTGGAACAGTAATAATCATTGTCACTTAATATCGCGCCTCTCCTAAGATTTGCACGATACAGACTGCTTCCCTTGGCAGAATTATTTTGGTCGGCCATCTGTCCGCCCGTCATCTCGACTTCATCCTTTTGAAACTCGGGGCGGGGGGGGGGGGGGGGCGCTGTCCGCTACCCTTATTTCTCCGCTGCTAACCTGCACTAGCCGCAAATTGAAGAGCGGTCCGAGTGAGAACGACTCATTCCCTGCGGCAATAACATCTATGCTTTCCCGGCGGGGCTTCGCCTTGAGGATTTCTAGTCGGTGAGTCTGACTCTGATGTCAACGGTGTCGTTCAACAGGCTGGCCAGCCATCGCCGTAGGGTTGAGCTGGCCAACCAACATCTATCACCGTTCAAAGTTGCCCGCCATCGCTGTCTAGCCCTCGCCTCCTCGTCCAGAGGGCTTACACAGTCGCTCCCGCGCTCCCGACACACACGCGCACTTATATGCAGGGCCCATGACGGCCACTCATCCGACTGAGCAGCCAGCCACCCTACACGTTGTTCGCGGCGGTGCTCACGGAGTGGCTTCCGGGGTTCGATGCGAACTGCGTTTGCTGTGTGCAGCTCCAACACTCTCCAGCGCTCTCCTCCAAATGGCCCTTTCTCATGGGAGGGGTGGGTGGGTCTGGGGCGTACTTTCGCCCCCGTCGGGGCCCCATCCTTCTGCTGCTCCTTGTCCTCTCAGCTCCTCGGATCCTTGGATCCATCCTCCCTAGCCTCAACGACGGCAAGCCATGACGACCACGTAGGCAGCACCGAAAACCAGTCTATGTGTAAGGCGACCAGTCTAGTTATTGTTACTAAAGCAAACACACAAAAAATGGTGAAACCATAAGGATACGAAACCTAGGCAAAATCTCCTCGATGATTTTGCTATAGACTAGTGGAAAATAAATCCTAGCAGTCGCGTACCGAATTACCGTGATAGCGAGCATCCGTTGTGCTCTAAATGACGTGCGTCTAGCGTGTGATGGTCAGTGTGTCTCTGTGTGCAAGTGTGCTTCTTGGTGGTCAGGATAACTACGAGAGGAAGGCAAAGGAATCATGGATAGATATCGCTGAAGTCGTGAAAATAAGAAGCGCTATTCACGTTCATTTTAACCTCCGTTTGTGCGGCGCAGTGCAGTGGCACAATGATGTGCAACGAAAAGGCCTGGCTCGCCGTTACGGAAGGCGGCTAGCTGGGCTACCAGCTGCTGTGCGAGGATCCCGGATCGGGCGAGCGTCTCTTGTACATACTGGTTCATCCTCCCTACAATTCCTGATGCCATCAAACTGTTTAACAGTGTTTCCCAACAACTAGTCCCTCCCTGCCGAGGGACTTTTGGATGTAGAGTGCCAATGGGATCCAGGGTAAGTAGCGCGAGTCTCATTGTAGTCGAGCCCTCCCAGGATTACGTTTAAGCTTAGACACGATTTTCAGGCAGGTCCATATATACGCAGGAAAAAATACCTGATCCTCAATAGGAGCAGATATGAGATAGATGGACAAAGTTGTACGAGAGTATTCTTCCATTGAAGCTCGACAATAGTCATATAATAATAACCCACAAGAGCAACCAGTGCTCTACATGGAAATGCACCTTATGTAAGTAATGGTCTTTTTCTTTTTCTAAAATGTATAACAATAAAAACAACCGTCGTCCTGCTACGTCATTGTGGAGCACTTCACAACAGCCGATAGATTCGTCATTGTCCTTAGAGCGATTTTGGGCTTTCGGTAGGTTGGCCGTAGAAACGTTTTCGTCAGAATTCGAACGTAATATTCGACCGGTAGACACGCGGTATTCCAAACAGTATATGTTCAGCGATCAACATATTTTATGCATTTCATCAACGGACCGAAGTATTCTATAGCGCCTTAGCCAATTTTATCGCCAGCGTTCACAGACGATCTGCTTCCATGGCCCATTCGTCCATAGGAAGACAACCGCTTTTCACTAAATGGTTAAGTTGATTGTCTACGACTCAATGATCAGACGTTAGCTAATTAACCAGTATCACAGGATACAAGGGTCCCTGTACCTCTAGTTGCAAAGACTATCACTATAACGAGCTAATCGGCGGTCATGGAGCATGTCGATCAAAAAAGAAAAATCTCTGCTGGTTTTTCAATCTGTAAGAGACAGTTTTGCCAAAAAAAATTACTTAGCCTACTGCAACCAAGTACACGCTAAGTTTCAAGGCCAGGTCCTAATCGGTTTTACAACAGGTTGTACCTGTTATCTAAATGTTGTGACCTGGTAAGCTCTTCTTGATAAGCACAAGCGGTTTTTCTTCGGCACACAGCAGGCACTGCTGCCGCGGCACAGAACGAACTACACTATATGAATTCAACATTTTACTTTGTTTTAATGTTTCACACATTTGTGTGCGATATTACACACCACAAAAAAGGGTAATTTGTTGGAGTGGGTATAGCGATACAAGTAGAGAAGGACGCGGTCGTAGTAATAATAGCCCGACACACCATACCGAGATCAGAATAATTTCGATCACAATATATGTAGTTGTAAACGCGGATGTTGCCCAATATATGCTGCATGTAGCTGTAAAAGCGGATGCGACCAGCATAACTCCAGATCAAGTGTAAAGCGTGTTGTATTCAGACACATGACTAAGCTTGTATACTTTTACAATCACCATAGCCTTTGAGCACAAAGAGTATCGGCCAAGTGTTCCTGGATATTTGCGCCAGCTCCATTTGTTTCTTTAAGGCTTTTCCTAGACGGGCAAAACTCATTGTTCATCCCGGCGACCCAGTCTACAACTTGGAAGCTTATTGCAGAAGAAGTTAGCTCTACTTTAGCAAGCCTTACTGTCGATTGTCTGGAAAAATGGCGTTATCCTTGTCAGGTTCGATCGGGCATTCTGGCAAACACGACACCTCTAGCTGGGGTCTGGTGGGACCAGCTACTCTTGTGCATTCGATTCGATAACAATTGCTCATGCGGTATGTACTGGTCATGTGCTGGTGCCAAATTTATCTCGAATAACGGCTTCCATTACCACGAATGGGTAGGGCAGTACGTAAGATGAGCTTAAGAAAGTCAGCTCAAAGAACAAGGAGCTTCTTGTAGAGCGCGCTCGGTCGTTCGTTGTGTGATTAGCCATGTAATGAACGTTTTAGTCGTTTGCAATATATCCTATTGTTTTTGTTGTTGTTATTCGTTGTATGGTCGCTTTCCTGGTCGTTCTTGGCGGCTCATCTGGTTAGACGCCCTTTGCAGGCCGCCCCGACCATGCACAGGGCGGCAAGCAACCAGGCACAAAAAGGCCCCAGCCCTAGCTTAATTCGTTACTATGAAGATATTTCCCCAAGCGTAGCCCCGGCAAACTTGAAAAGCAGCGGCTGTTCTGACGCCCAGTAGCCACACGTCCGTACTGTGTCCGTACTCATTCGCTGTGGATCATATCGACAACATTGTAGCGGAGACCGGGAAGGAATCATAACTTAATATAATTTCCACCACGCACCACCGCGTTCCGCTTTCGCCTGCTATTATTTTCATTTCCCGTGGCACTTCCGCACTGATTCCCTGCAACTTGAAGCCTGCTGCCTCTCTAGCACACTCACTAGAATCGAGACACTTAGTCTGCTTAGAGCAGAACCACTCACTTTGCCTCTCCCTCGTTGCACGCTTCTGGAGTCGTCCTATTAGCACTAGTGATTATTAAAACCGATTCGTGGCTAAAAAAAAGCTACTAATGGCTGGCTGGTAAGCTCAGTTTGATGAACTAAAGTGCGTTTGACAACAATGCGTACGCCAGCATTTTCGTCACACGTTTGGCCATTCAGGCGCACAAACCAAATGAATAAGCGTCGTACTCCATCAATAGTTGGTGCTGGTGGTGGTAGATTTGCAGTGATATCGATTAACGACTCGATTCGAACGATCGATACATTTTCGGTCCAGCTGGTTTCGCGGCCTTCCCATCTATTGCGTGAGCGTCCCATCCAGCAGAAGCCTGAAGTTTGCTTGTAGCTCGTGGTCTTTCAAACTTTAATAATTACGTTCTGCGGCTCCAAGTTCTTGACGTTACTAACCTTAGCATTGTTATCTGCTGACTTTGAAAGTGTTATGATGACCCAATATGGTCCATCGTTTTTGTGTACTTTCTGGTCACCTCGCACAACCTCGCGTCACTGGTAATCTTAAAAAGCTTCAATCCTTTGACGACGCTGATTCACAACAGTGGGCAAGTTAACGTGCTCTTTTTTTTTCTCAATGCGAAAAGGCAATAATGGAATACGGCGGCATTCGAATGTGTTCTGCCGAATAGACTCGAACTCGATATACCTGCATGGAGAGGCCGTCGAGTCTAGTCAGTCCCGCTTCCACCGACCCTGTTTGCCTGTCTGTGCAAACGGGAACACACTCCGGTGCAGTGGCGTTTGTTCGCTGCTCTTCAATGCTTAGCCGTTCGGAGCAGCAACTGAAGATTTAATTTAAAATTCCAATGTGTGCCCCGTGTATTAAAAGCGCGACAACATTGTCTTCTATCCTTGCATCGGCTGGGCCTGCAACCACCACACCAGCTGCGCACCAGCGGCGGCGGCGCAAAAGGTGCTGGGCTTCTTGATCCAGCCCAATGAGAAGGTAGGTAGGTAGGTGGGCAAGGGAGACTCGACGACCGGTCATCGCGTCTGTAGCAGACACACAGTCGAATAGAAATCGAAGAATCAGCAACCAATGGCAGCATGAATCAGCAATCGATATTCGATAGCCGCCCGTTGTGCTTTGTCGTTTGCTTCGGCACCGCTCCGACGGCCGGTGGCTGGCCTGGTCGCGACAGAGGCCTCCACAATGGCTTATCCGGTATGGCA
This sequence comes from Dermanyssus gallinae, assembly GCA_003439945.1. Lineage (NCBI taxonomy): Eukaryota > Metazoa > Arthropoda > Arachnida > Mesostigmata > Dermanyssidae > Dermanyssus > Dermanyssus gallinae. The sequence continues at coordinate 1,961,639 of QVRM01002189.1, forward strand.
AGCGGGCAGCGGGGTGCCCGGGGGCACAGGGCGCTGACGCCTTGACGGAGACACACGAAGCGAAGCTAGGCGAAGCGATTCGGCGCTGCCGGTTAATCTGTACAACGTTATGGCCGCACTGGCCGCCATAATGTTGTGCATTAACCGTTGGCTATCTTCGTTTTCGGCTTCTGGGCACACAGCGCACAGTGCGGCGTCGAGGCGACGCGTTGTGCGTCATCTGCGGTGCATCCCGCCCGTTGCAACACACGGCCCTGTGGGCAAGATACACTGCCGTCGGCACTTAGTTGATGTAGACACACTGGCAGATGCCCGACAAAAGCATGTTTGTCGTATTTTAGACGGACAATATACGCACACGATACGTAGCGGAGAGGCCGTCATCATGCATTCAGGCCACAAATTATTTTCTCGATCTCATTCTCTCTCTCTCTCCCTTTCTCTCCCTCTCGCTTCATATTGCTTTCTTCATCAGTACCTTCTAAATGAATTTCCACCAAGCTACCGATATGCTAATGGATTCAAGACGGGGGACGCTTTTGACCACATGTTTCTTACCCCCCTTCAAAAGTCTCCGCGGCATTTAGTTAGTCCCGCGAATGATGTGCAGACATTGGTGGAGCGCGGGGCAGCTAGCAGTAATGTTACCCAAAACTGCAGATATATATATATTTGTATATATATATATATATATATATATATATATATATATATTTGTATATATATATATATCTATATATATGAGCATAAGCCTTGTAAAGTATGGCATTGCACGACAGTGAGCTATCAGAGTTAGTCGAGCGATGAGGCCCTCCCATTTTTGCCCTGTCTTCCGCTGACTGATTTTCCGTCTAAGCTGAGCAAAGGTCTTCTGAGCGTGCTTTGCTGGGCTGCCTTGGCATCTTCTCTACTACCGTCGGGCCAGAAGAGACCAAGCTCTTTGAGCGCAAACATCCGATGGACGTGGACCGTCTGCTCGTCTGCAGAAGCAAACTATTTTGCTTCTGCGCGAATAACGTTAGGGCACCTTGTCTGACATACCTGTAGTACTTATTGTGACTAGCAGTTGTAACACAGAAGTTGTCATGTTATTGAAGCAGCAACGGCAGTGTTTGGTGAGAGCAGTAGTTGGGGTAGCAGCGACAGTGAAAGCAAGTGTCGATTCGAGCTCAGTGACAAAATACGGTTGACTAACAATAAGAACACATTATTCTATCACTGACAATGACTGTTAGTCACTTTGCTAGTTAAATACAGACGACCGAGATCCACTGTCGACGATGGTCATATACCGATCGGCGGCCATATGCCGGTACAGCAGCAGCGGCAGTTACGCGATGTGCGCCGATGAAATCGACATAGCGGAGCGGAGCGACGCAACGGGAAGCGAGACGAACAAACCGACAATGGAAGCGCTGCTTGTTATGATCAGTTAAGCACGTCCTACTCTGCTAGTTAGTGGCTTAGCAGAGCCGGCTTATGTGCCGCCTGTCCCGCGTGATGTGGTGATGCGGCGAGGTAGGAGACGGGCCCGGCAATAAGAAGAAGAAGAACTCCGCTCCTGCTTAAAGCCACAGCTTGTCAGCCAGCCCGTGGCAGATTGGCGAGTAGTATTGGCGGCGAATGAGCCGGTTTGGTCGTTTGCCGGTCCGTTCATTCATACGTCCCTCTCCTCCTCTTCTCTTCTCCTTCTGATCGTTCGGCGGCCCGACCATCATCCTCTGCTTGTTTCTCCGTCTTGGCCGTGGCTGTGTTTCCTACCCGGCCCGCAACTTGCGTTCGTGTCGTTCGTCTAGGAAACGCTGAAGGAAATGGGACCAAGCGCAGGAGGCAGGCAATGCTGTTCTTTTCTTGCCCCTTTATCTTCTACTCTTCATTCTGCTCCTTCTTGTTCCTTCTCCTCAACGAGGCGGCATTGGCTGCGGCTCCTGCTGCTGATGATGATTCAGTGGCCATTTTGTGGCTCAGGTTCACAAAGTATGATCTAGCCGGCTCAACCACAAAGCGGTCGGTGACGACGACGGTCCGAACCAAGCTAAGGGAGTTTAGAAGGTGGGCTCATAACGAAGCCCTTCCCCGTGTTATGCTACTCACCTGATTCTTTCTTTTTTCCGCGCACGCTTGCTGTCACAACTAAGACTGCTAGACAGACGCTCACGACGAACATTAGACGCACACCGCCGGGCGGGCGGTCGGTCGGCCGACCTCTTGCCCCAGTTGTCCGCAAGCACACAATCCCACACAAGAAATAACGAAGTGAGGAAGGAAAAGTTAGTTACCAGAAAAGCCAATTCGACAAAGAACAGCACCTTTCGTATGCCCTACATCCGGCTCGTCCTTTAGACTCGTACCTCTTTATTCATTGCTCACCCACGTCCGTCCACGTCCGCCCAAGAAAATTCCTCAAACGTTGTGCGTAAAACAAACGTGCGGTAGGCTTATGAGACGCTACTACCGTAGCGTGAGCTCGACTGGGGAGACCAGGAGTAGCTAGCACTGTAGAACGAAAAACCGAACGGAACAGCCTTGAAACGCGATCAAATGTGTATTGCTATCGATGCAATTGACAATGACAATGCATGCGTAGCATGGGAGAGCACCGGTGCTACGCAAAACAAGTTTAGAAAACGGCTTACTGCAGGATTACCACGAAATTTATTTTCGGCGTTATTTATCATGATCCATTTAGTGTTAAGTATGGTGAGGTATTGTCCAACGGATGGAAGTTTAGTGCGCTAACTCAGATAAACAACATCTGTTTCTTTACTATTTTTTGTTTGTCTCTCCAAACGCCTAAAAACTAACCATTTAGGTAGTCTGTAAGCCGTGGTTAAACCAGTTACGCGTGTACAAGTAAACCCTTCCCGGACTATAAAGATTCTTTGGAAGTTTGCTGCTGCAGCTTTGAGCAAGACTTTGTTTTTGAGAGGGGTGCTTAGGTTTTAAATAAGTGGATACACAGACAACACGTACAAAGGTTTAGGACGATGTGCGTGTATCAAAGACGCAAGCCTATATATATAATTAGTCAGCTTGTATTGCACAACAGCAGTTATTCTGCCTTCCGTTACGCTAACAATACCAACAGGTTCCTGTTCCACCGTTCATTGGAGTCTAAACTGTATGCATTATCTGCGTTTCAGGTAAAAATCTTGCCAGCCGGCCATTAAGGGCTTGGCTTTATGGAAATATGGGTCCGGTCAGGCTGCATGCGGGACGACCTCATTCCCGCGAATGATAGCTTCGGCCAGGCGCGAAGTGAGTCAGGGCCGGTGACGTTGTGCCGTCAAAGGCCAACTCCGTTACCTCTGACGTACGACCTTGACTCTCAGCGTATGAAGAGAGTGGTGCCGTCTGCACATACCGCCATCACTTGTCACCATGAATTCGTTCGCAACCAGTGTCACAACTCCAACGGTGCCGCACCCCGAGGCTACAACGCCTCTCTACTTCAACGGCCCCAAGATCTGGGTCAAGGCGTACGAGGAAACGGTACACCAGGCCAACCCAGGTCCCCCGGTCCTTGATCCGGGTCCAACATTGGAGAACGTTACCACGCTATTAGGAATCCTAAACGATACGGCGTTAGCCAATGCGAGCGGTCTGAGCAACACGACCGTAAGCGGCAGCGAGGAAATTCACACCAATCTCGAGTTCATCCTTATTGTCTTTATAGGGGCGTTTTTCTCGATAATCACGATTGTAGGAAATCTCATGGTGATGATTAGCTTTAAGATGGACAAACAGCTGCAAACGATCTCGAACTACTTTCTACTGAGCTTGGCCATAGCAGACTTCTCCATAGGCATAATTTCGATGCCGCTTTCGACGTACTACATGCTCTACAACTACTGGTACTTAGGCCCGTTCATCTGCGACACGTGGCTGGCATGGGACTACCTGACTAGCAATGCATCCGTTTTGAATCTTTTAATTATATCGTTTGACCGCTACTTCTCCGTTACTCGACCATTGACGTACCGTGCGCGACGGACTACGCGGCGCGCAGCTATAATGATTGCGTCGGCCTGGGTCATCTCGCTTCTGCTGTGGCCGCCATGGATTTACGCCTGGCCGTACATTGAAGGCAAGCGGTCGGTACCCGAGGGACAGTGCTACATCCAGTTTCTCGAAACGAATATCTACGTCACGTTCGGTACCGCTATCGCCGCATTCTACGTGCCCGTATGTATCATGTGCATACTCTACTGGAGAATCTGGCAGGAGACGGAGAAACGCCAAAGGGACCTGACGCACCTTCAAGCGGGGAAGAAGCTTCCCTCGTCGAGTGGTAGTCGCAAGTCCACTGCCAACCACGCCAGCAATGAGAACCTCGCAGAATGCGCCGGCAACTCGAGCGAGCCCCAGCCGCTAGAGACGCGGGGCGGAAGTACGCTCTGCCTCGAAGCTGGCCGCTTCCCGCCCTCCTCTGCAGACGCTGTCGCGCCCACGCACCTCAAACCGCCTTCACGCGTTCCGCGCAAGGGCTTCGGGGACGCGCGGATATTCGCGTGGTGCCGCAGCGACCGGCTTCATGACGACGACTCGTGCTCGAGCCACGGCTCGCCCAACGCGCAGACGCCCACCTCGGCCGAGACGCCGATTAGAGCCGACAGCATGCAGTACAAGCCTCTGCAGAACATTCCGATGGCCGACCGGCCCCACCAGACGTCGACGCGCTCCTTTTCGAGCGACTCCGTGTACACGATTCTCATACGACTACCCACTCAGACGAGCGTCGAACTGGACGGCGAGATGTCGCAGGCCTCGATTCGTATGATTCTCGAAGAGGACGGACCTCCGCCGTGCCAGTCCGCCAAGCCCATTCCCCGCAGCAAGTCGGCGTCGGCGGCCGCAAACACTGGCTCCGGGCCGGGCTCTGCGCCCTCCCGCGAGCCGCTACTGCTCAATACGAAACTCGTCCCGCAACAGGGCGCCAAGCGGCTGCCCAAGAAGAAGCGAAAGCACCAGGAGCGCAAGCAAGAGCGTAAGGCAGCCAAAACATTGTCGGCGATTTTGTTCGCGTTCATCGTCACCTGGACGCCGTACAACGTGCTCGTCCTCATCAAGACGCTTAGCCCGTGCGAGGACGACAACGACTGCATTCCGCAGGGCCTATGGAACTTCGCCTACTGCCTATGCTACATCAACAGCACCGTCAATCCTCTCTGTTACGCGCTGTGCAATGCAAACTTTCGAAAAACGTACGTGAGAATTCTCACCTGCAAGTGGCACACGAAGAAGCAACGTCATCGGGGATACTTCAGCTGAACCGGCGGCCGCCGTCGCACGCGACAGCCGCCGCCGCCCGCGTTGTACATGTGTCCAAATGTTCCAAGCAAGTCCGAACGACTATAAAAAGCCAAAGCAGCCATGCAGCCAAATAGACGCACGCCGCTGGGCCCCCGCGCAGCCCAGCCGGCATATTTGTACCGCGTTAAACATCAACCCATTGCTCAATTAAACAGACGACATGATGGATCTAGCCAAATGTGGGCTTTTTCTGAACCGACCTCTTCTCTACATGCATCTTCGCATCGACGAGCGCCCACACGCAACACTCGCACACGTACACGACCGACGTCAACGACAGCATCACATAGTGAAAGATAGATAGATAGATAGTGAATTTGTATCGATTATTTGTCAAATTGTCATTTTCCAATATTTGTCAAACATTTTGAGCGTTCGTTTTGTGACAATGATTGCCTAATGGAATGACAACGGAATGACGAAGTACCTTACCGTGCCAATGGCCTGCTCCTTTCAACTGTTCTCCCCTACGGTCCTACTGTCGGCGCGCTATCAAGAGCTGCTAGGGCTCGTAGCAGATGGGGCCCAGCCCAAAGCAAATCAGCGACGATCATCACGACGGCTCGCAGCCCGCAAAGTACCTCCGCTGCACAACAGGGTTACCCTCAAGCGATCCAAATCGAGTTGCGCTCTTCCTCTTCACTTATACTCGCAAGCAATCAACGTGTCTCTAGTGTCGGAATCTGCGGAAATTAACTTTGCGCCTTCCCTTGCCCCCCCCCTCCGACCCCCGCTCAGCCCCCGTATTAGCTTCCTCTCGCCGTTGTTCCGTCGATCTGCCTGCTTCGCTCTGGCCAAGCAAGAGCGTCTGAAATCAGTGGCCAAAGCTAGAGTTTTGTTTTTAGTCGCCTTGGTCGTCAAGCAAACCTGCGGTTTTCTAGCAAAGCCGTAGGCCTGCGCACGACTATAGCTCTCGTAGGTGACGCACGGTAAAGGCACGGCCAGCAAGTGTGCTCTCTAAGTGTCTAGTTGCTGCGTACCGCGAGTCACTGGATGGCTTTTGACACCTTTCGTCAGTGGAGGAATATAGAAAGAAGAGCTGGAGAGAGGCATTCGGATGCACGCGATGATTAGCTGTCATGATAAAACTGGCCTGCGGTTGTGACTACAGAACTCTCAATCTGCTTCTTCATGTTAGCCCACCGACCGGTCGCAGAAAGCAACAGGGGGCATGGCTGGTCCCCAGACTTTGCGCAAACGGCGCAATTTCCCACATAGCTGTCGGTGCTCATATATTTATTATCTAGCTGGTACTGCTCGCTCACAACGGGAGGACGCTAGCCAAAAATCGATTGGATCGGATCACGACAACAACTCATACCCAAGTAGCCAGCACTCGTTTAGCGAGAAAGCAGCATACCAAAGGTGTTCACCCCGATCACAGCAAAGGAAGCAAGCCAACCAAGAAGGCCACCGAGGGGTGTAATTATGAGAAAAACAACTGTTCTTAGTATCCTAATGCTGTTGTTGGTAAGCCATCATGGCAATCGCGACGTCCTCAACTGGTAGCACTGCTCGTGCCGTGCGTGTCTGCGGTTATTACCTTCTTTGCCTAGTTCATGTACCGCTACCAACGTGTTTCGCGGGGTCACGAAGATGGGCCAGGCTAGTGCTGTTCCGACTGGAACGGCTCACCTTTCGCTGTGACGCCTGTGGCCCAGATCAACTTAATATCTATTCCCGCTTGTTTGTTTAAGTCTAGCTGATGATAAGAGACTCTATCAGCAAACAGCAAAGCAGCAGCGACTACGAAAATGGGCAAAGTATGAAAAATAAATTTGTTTTTAGTGGCCAGATTTGCTTTGCGATGGCAATAACAGACCGGATACAGCCAGAACCGACTGCCTAAATATTCACTCTTTGGGCATAGGATATAGACCCTGCGATCGGAAATCCTGTGTTGGCCGCTCTATTACTAAAGTGGACACGCCTCAGTCTCATGATGCGGTACCGGCACACACGGTGGCCGACACGACCGAGCTCCGAAAAAAAAAACCCACACAACGAGAACACTTGTGTAAAAGAACGCACGTCAAAACAATGAAGGCGCCCTGCTGTGCTCCCCTGTGTGCGAACTCCGGCGGCTTCAGGCTTTTGTCGTCGACTGTTGCCAAAATGCAAGCGGGTGTCGATCTGTTTAAGTCTCTGACGATACCCCCAAAAAGCTGGACGATCACACCCCGGTTGGAGCCCCGACCGGTCATTGGCGCGTTACTTAGTTTGAACAACACACACACACCCATAGAAAACAAGGACGCAAGTAACACTGCAGAACAACACCTAGCCTAGTTTATGGCGACAAATCTGTATCTCAAAACCGGGCTTTTTCAGGCTAAGTAACAAGCGCAGCGGCAAGCTGACGCCTCCACACAAGCGCCAGTCGATTGGTTGGCAATAGTGCAAACAACAACAAAAACAACGGCCAGCAGAAGCAACGTCCACTCCAGATAGATATAACGGCGGCTTTCAATAAATTCCTGACTGAGACGCTTTGAACAGAGAAGCCATCACAGTAGCGCTGCGCTGTTCGGCTCTCGGCCAACGACACGGGACAAACGACAAACAAGTACTACTGAGGTTATGTGATAGCAGCCTACGTCATTTGTCATAACATTCGCAGCCAGGCAACACGGACTACTTTTCTCACGTCGAATGCTGATACACGCATAGGTTTCGGCGGGCTGCGTGACCGACGATACGTGTACGACACACATGCACATAACACTGCACAGACACATACAGACAGACAGACAGACACACAGAAAATAAATCGATTATATGTTACCTGAACTCTTACGCTGATCGTCCTACAATGATAACAGCGACGAATTCGAATAAGGACAATACCGATTACAGTAATAACATTGTACTAATGACAATTATGATGGTAATAATAATAATCATAATAATCATCATCATCGTCATCATCATCATCGCAACTGTAATAGAATTACAAAGGGTCATGATGCTGATGCGACTGAAACCTCGTAACGGAGAAGTGCCGAAAAAATACGATGTAGGATGTAGAAGAAGTAGAAGGTGTAACGTTAGGTGTATATATATATATATATATGTATATATATGTATATATATATATATATATATATATATATATATATATATATATATATGTGTATATATATTTATATATATATATATATTATTTGAGTCTGGCGACAATTAGTTCTGGTTTCGGAGGCTAAGCGACATCGCCATCTAAGCCGACAAGTGAAAGCCTATGGAAGAAGCGGCTAACCAGTGCAAGCTGGTACTAGCGGACGCACTAATTAGCCGTTCAGTGAGCCCTACAAAGGCGCTACTGTGCTGCAATGCAAACCGTTTGCGTACGGCGACAACGTGACTCGTCTAATGCTGCTGCTGTCCTGGAACGCCGTTTTCCGCTCGCCTCTTCCCTTTCTCCCTTCCTCCTTCCCTATGTGTCTTCCCGCGTTTGCTATCCGAAGTTTCGAAGTGATTTGACAAGCATTGTGGGTGTGTGTTAGTCCGAACATGATCAGGTTGTCTGACAGGTTGTAGCAGCTTTTTGCTGTTGTTGTTGTCGTCGTCGTTATTGCTATTATTGTTGTTATTGTTGTTGCTGCTGTCATTCTCCCTGTCTGTCGGTGCTGTAGTATTGCAGAACTGAAAATGGTGCGTTCAACTCGTTACTTTAGCTATGGCCTTACGAAAAACGTGTTTCCAGAGCTAGTCAGAATGAGACCTAGCTAGTGAGTGTGTGTGTGTCAAAAGTGCACTGGCCGAGCCATCCTACGGTTATGGAATCATCGTCCTCACCTACTAAAGTGATTAGTTTGACATCATCATAGTTGCTAGTTTATGGTTTTCGAGCTTCAGCCTTGTCCTCTGGCGTGCTGTGCGGGCTGCTTGTTTCTTATGCTCTTGCCGGTCAAACGATAAACGATTGCGGTTAGCTACAAATATCGTCAGTTGCACTTTTCTGGCCTGCCGAAACCACAGGTTCCCAACAGCACCATCGCAGCACGACGATTCCCATCTCTGTCCATACTCTGGATACCGGCTCGCTCGAACACCCTACACATATGCGACAGGAAGTAGTCACAAAGGTCTATGAATGAATGAAAGAACCCACCCGAGCGAATGATGGATTCATACGTAAACAATGCCGCAATTTGTCAGCTAGGCGTGCCAGCGAGGTCTGGGCATCTCTACGCGCACCTCAGACTTGTTGTACATAGGACAATTTTTACTGGTTTTTCCTGTCATAGATGCCACGCCGATACGAACAACAGTCACGAAACACAACAGACTAACTGACGCTGGTAACTCGACTGCAGTATGCACCGGCGTCGAATTGGGTGTTTGACAGACTAAACAATCTGGCCGCCCAATTAATGTACACACAACGCATGGCCGCGTACATCCGACATTTTGGCCAGACACAAGGCAGTTGCCCTAATCCACCAATCGTTGGTATCCTGGGTAGTTGCAAACAGGTAGGTAGGTGTCTTTAAAGCAATGCGGAGCACCTTTGGAAGCAGCCTGTCTGAAAATGCACAAGTCAAATCGAAAGAAAGTGCCGGATAACCGTTACCATTAAAACGTATTGCCGCGCTAAAACGCGTGTCGTGTCAGTCACGCCAGGCGGCCGCAAGCAGGCTTTGCTTGTAACGCGCCGTAACTTGAAGGGATAGAAATGGCCACTGACACCGCTCGGACCTCGATAGACGAGGTGCTGACAGAATATACTGCGCAGTTTAGTCACGGTGATTGACCTATGCACACGCCGCCGCCCCCGGGTCTAACGCTACAGTGGTCGCACGTGACCCATTCGTTGCGCTTCGTTAGAAATTAAAATACCACTAATGCTATTGTAACCGCTGTTTCCCGCTGGTCGGCGCGCGCCTCTGTTGGTCTCTGCAGCCACCGCCAGTCGTTGTTGTCCCACAGATGGTTTGCCCATCCATCTATAGCCCGACAATGGCGACAAAGACGATAAGCGACGCCAAGCAGCAATGAGGAGAATGCGAAGGAGGCGAAAGAGGCAGTAAGGGCAGTGCGAGGAAAATAAGCATTGCCGCCCCTTCCAGACTTTTTCTTTACGCTGCTGTTTCCATAGTAGTCCACCCCCCTCCCAGACTGAAAGATATATACTCTCCTTTACCCTCTCTCTCTCTCTAGCTACTTCTCTATTTATCTCTCCCTTTTGCTATCTCTTTTAGCCTCGCCTCGGAGCCAGATATAGTGTATGTCGGTGGTAAGGTGCATCTGCAATGACGACAGCGGTGCACGTACGTACAGCATAAGCAGGCATTCTTTGCTAGCAACCTCAGCAGTGAACGTGGTGATGCCGCCACGTCGCTAGCTCATGCCAGGGCAATGACGACAACCCCATGTACCCGAGACTGCCAGCTTGCACCCCCCAGCAGACGGCTTCCTGCTTGTCCGCTGTCTCCAACTCTCCTGCAAATCTGCCCCCTCTCGTGCCGAATCGGAAAAAATCAATCCATTGTACTCTAGACGAGCGTGTGCAGAACTCTAGCACATCAGCAACATCGTCATCAGTAGGTGTCGACCATTGATATACCAGAGAGGTGTACGTCGGCGTTGTCAGCTATTGCAGCTAGCTTATCGGAGATGAGAGAGGACGAACGCCCCCCCCCCCTTCCGCCCCCGCTCCGCGTCCCACGTCCATTTGACGTCGTATTATCTCTAGCTTTTCTTTTGTGTCACGCGGTACGAGGCGACGAATCGCATCGCCATGCCCACAGCATTAACAGTAGACGCACCAAGCGTCGTCGGTTGTTGTCGGTTAACGTACAACAAACACCCCGACAGAGTCTCTCTTTCAACGAGGACCCCAATTCAATTATGGCGGCAACGAAAACCGTCACAATAACAGTTATCCCAGTGAAAACAACGATACGAACTTTGCACGACGCCATCAGCGGCGGTGGTAGGAACGGTGGTTTCAGCGGCAGGTAAGAGAGGCAGCAGTCACGTAGACGACAGTTATCGCAAACGCCACGCAATAACTCCCTTGTTAACGCCACGACTATGAACTCCCTAACGGCTGCAAGTTAGTCAGGTTTCTACTAGGTGCGTTTTGCCCACACAAACACACACACACATATATATATATATATATATGCATACCCATTGTTGCGTTCGTGGCCCCCAAGAGAGCTGATACGGTTCCTGTGCTGTATTATCGACAAAACCGGCCTACTTTTACACTATAATACCTCGAGATTGCGGAGACCTTGCCGATGAATTCAATACCTAGTTTTTTAAAGGTAATGTGTATTACGCAACGTGTTTATTTGTTTTCTCCTCTTTCCATTTCTTTTTTTTTAGATCAATTCGTACCTTTAACCTTTACGCCAGACATCAAGCTTTGCACACAGTAGAGCATTCACGGCAACATGTTGTGGTATTCCACGTTGTATATATATATATATATATATATATACAACTTACTTATTTATCATACTTACACTTATTTATTTCTAAGCCTCAAAGCCCTTCAAGACAGGTTTGCGCAATTGCGCAAAACAAGAGCTATTTAACCGTAAACGTGTCATTTTCGTAGAATGGGCTCAAATATAGTACCTATATATAATTGTAAATATATATATATATATATATATATATATATATATATATAATTGTAAATAAATATATATAGCACAAGTTTGGCCAAACAACGGTACCATAGATACCCTTGTTTTATACATGTGAATCTCCTTCGGCGCTAACGACAGCTGGTGTGCCGCTGGTAGAAATGGATGCGCCTTCTTTGGCCGGTGCTCACTTGGCGGACTCATACTCCATGGGGCTCCCACCATCATCGTGGCTATCAATTGTTGCTTGGATATGAGGACTTGGTTTCTGTGCTCTAAACCACTGACTGACAAAGAAGAGAGCCGGTTAGTTATTTTGCGTCATGTTAGAGTCTGAAATGGCATCTAATACCCACAGCTGAAAGATGACATAAATATTAAAAAACGTTCGAGTTCTGTTGATATGACACAAGCCAACGACGATATATATATATATGACTTGCGAATAGCGAATCATCTTCATATATATATATATATATATATATATATATATATATATATATATATATATATATATATATATATATATATATTCATATAAATATGACTTGCGAATAGCGAATCATCTTCTTTGATAGATACTAATATTGCAGTATGTATCGTCGATATGACTGGCCAAAATTATCACTAAAACTTGTAGAATAAACTCTCAAGGTCAAGGTCAACACGTAAGGGTCATATGGTAGCAAATATAAATCCTATCGGTCTATAGTGACTTGAGAAATGGCGGACTTAGCGTGAACCCTGTGGAGAAAAAACGTTGTTGAAAGTGATGGTGCCTGGAACCTTATGCGTGAGCGCCAACTTTTTCTATTACTGCCTACCGAAGATTGACTACTGTTGCGCCAGGGCCGCCATCCAAGGATCTGCGTAGCGCCGACATCGCGATTTGCTCTTGAAGCGAAACGTTGACTAAGCGCATATGCACGAATTTGGTCGTCAGTTTGTGTACTATCATCGGTGTTCATATTGTTGTCGTTATCGTCGGGCGATTAGCCAACAATAATCGACCGTCAGCGAGGTATGACCATCAGTGATGCCGTGATGCCGTGCGAGACCACGATTCTCGTGTGGTCACGTTCCCGAACGTGAAGCCTCATGACGAGGTAATCCCTAGACATGCACAAATACGTTCACATACACACAAGGGCGAGAAGGCGCTTAGTCATGCGTGAATGCAGAACATGAATCAACCACTGTTCGGAGATCAGAGGATGTTGATGCCAATTACGAGGTGGTGATGTTGCGATAATAATGACGATAATGATGACGACGATAAAGATGATAACTTTCCAGTTGGCATGAAGCAGCGGATATTGACGATGTGATAATAGTTTAAATACGAAAAACACTCTATGTACCTATCCACGTTGCATTGATGCTATATATATATACGTCTGTAAATATAATTTTGGGGTGATGAATGGTAATAAATATATTAAATAAGCGTTACTACAACAATTCTGGTAGCGATGAATAAAACAACAACAACGGGGAAAGTCTGAAGTGCTTAGCATTGTTATTAGTATGCCAGCCAAACGGTGGCGAGAAGGAAATTTCAAGACGAATTACCTGGTAAAGGTAACTGAGATATATAAATATGAGATGCACCATACAAAATGGCCAATAAATTATGTATCGTAAAATGGTAACAGCTTACACGTGTCTCATCGTTTTCTTATGCAAATATCTAGTAAATTGCCAGTAATTATGCACCTCACTTTTTCAACTCTAGAAGTAAACTGTTTTTAGACTAATTCCTACATACGTAGGTTAACTAGTGATGACTGCAGGCTACGACCCTGAGATACCCTACAATATATATATATATATATATATATATATATATATACATATATATACATACATACAGTACACAGTGTGAAAAACCTTAGTTAAACGGCACATCGGCGGATAGCGTTTTGAAGGGTCTTGCAAATTCCAAATGACTTTAAAATGCCAGGTGAGCTCGACAGGTTGATAACTTGCATATAAAGGCATTACAAGGGGCTTCGAGGACGCTATGGTTAAGTCTGTTCGCGTTGGTCAATTGTAAGCCTTAGCGAATAAATCTTGACGCGCGCCCTGGTGGGCGTTGGTCTCCCTCAGGCCTTAGCTCCATGACTAGCTATAAGACTTATAGTATAATCTTTAAATCCCAGCCCACTATTCTCTATTTCTTGCGCTCATGCTTTCTCTCTCTTTCTCTTCCCCTGTTACCGCAAGCTCTTAACATCCGTGGGTTTAATACTTGCCTCGTAAGCCCTTTATTTGATTCATATATATATATATATATATATATATATATATATATATATATATATATATATATATATATATATATATATATATATATATTTAATAAATAACTGCAATTAGTCTTAGCTCACTGTATTAATCGTCAAAGAATTTTGAAAGTTTACTTTGGAAGTTGTAGCCGCTTATCTGGCTATCTGAGCTATCTGGGGTGGCAGAAAATCTCCTTTTCAAAATTTGCCATAAGGACAGCTGTGTTGTTGTTGCCTTTATTACAATGTTATTCGTGTTGCTTAGATGAGTTAGGTAGTTGAGTGGCTTGTAATTGAGTTCAATGCGGACTCAAAAGCTAAAGACTGGCGGCGCCAATCACGACGTTAGACGACAAACATTTCAGTAAGACAAAAAAACTGAGTAATCGCGGTCGCCCATAGAGGCGTAAAACATCAAAAAGTAAAATAATGTTTACATCTACAGAATTTACGTGAAAGCCTGACAACCGACGACCCAATTTCGGACGGTAGAGTATTTCCCTTAGTTAGAGGACTGTCGTGTTTATAACAGATGATAGAAAGCAATGCTATCACGTAGTACATTTACATTACGTTAGAATGACGCAATCCTCCGACTATAACGTCACATTTAGTAGATAAAGAGAAATACGGTGTACAATAATGCTTACCCGCTGGATGCGCGTACTTACGGCACAGCCTCTTCTTTAGGCGTAAGGCCCAAGAACAATACATTTGTAATTAATAGTATTATAATTGTTCTTATTATAGATGTTTAGCTAATCCCGAAACTCAACCATACGCCGTTTAGTACTGAAACGAGCCGTCCAGCACCTGATCTGTGGGGCAAGAAGTTAATGTGGAACGATGCAGATCACTCGCTTACGCCATGCGATTTAGTCAAGCGCTTCAAACGGCTCACAAACTCGCACTTCGCGTAGCCAACAACATATGGGCAGTTAACCAGTCTACTTTTTACTACTTCGACCACCACAACTAATAAAGCTCATAGCGAAGTTAAACGAAAGTAAATTGAAAAAATCTGTTTCTGACTGCTTGCAATGGACGGCTGTACTGGCCCCATATCAGTCGATAATAATATTAATAATATTACCTATAACAACAGTAGCACATTGGGAATGCTTTTTGTTTAGTATGCCAGTTTTATCTTGACGTCGCCGAAGCTATTGACTTCACCAGGAGTAGTAATATCGTGCCCATCGTGCCCCAGAACCAGTCGTCGTTGTTGTTGTTGCTGTTAGCTTCTCACGAAGCGGTCAGTATTCGTTACGGATCTCTGCGTCAAATTCACTTCGCTTTGCGCCGTTCTGCGAATTTGCCTCTGTGTTTTCGTAATACTGCGTGTATTGTACTGGTGTCACTACAACAAGCACAACTCTTACCTTCAGTAACCAACTTCCTTGCCACATCATGAACGTGTCCACTCAGAAAAGTGCAAACGTAAGAGGCTGCGACTAGTGGTTACTGTTGCTGTTTGATGTGAGATTAGTGAGAATACACGAGTGATGGCAGTTGAAATGCTACTACCGTTACCGCCTGGTGTTTGAGTAGTTGGTCCAGCAAACGATGACAAATATGAAAATGATAATGTCGATGCTCAAGTACTATGGATGCTGACAACAACAGTGCAAGAAAGTCGCATGCTCCAGGAGCACCGGGTGATGATGTTGAAAGACCTAGTCGACGCGCTTACCGCGTCGTCAAGCCGCTGTACCTAAGATTCCGCCGAGGCAGTGGGACTGCCAATGACGTCGGTGCCGGTGGCCAAAATTACGATACTAGCCCGCCAAAGTGGACCAAACCATCGGCCAAGCTATCCAGACTACAAGTTCGCCAGATCAAGCTATGTTACAGGCTGCGTCAGACAGTTGGTCACTTGGCAGGCTGTTGTTCTGGCCTGTGCAGGGGGATCTGTAGCAAAATTCGGGCGTGTTTTCTTGCATGCTGTCCATGTTGTAAGTTGTTCCTAAAGTCAGCTCACAGATGGGCTCTCTCTCTCTCTCTCTCTCTCTCGAAGACACAGTACAAGCCTGCCGTACAGGCCTTGCTTTGATCAAATAGAAATAATGCCGTTAGTTCCATGATACAAGAATGACATGTCGTCAAATAGCTCACACAAGTGCATACACAACGGCCTACTGCATTTTCCCTTAATATATATATATATATATATATATATTATAAGTATTTGGCACAATTCTCGCTTGCTTCTAACCGTTGCAGACCGGCCGCGCAATCTTCAAGAAGCGTATCGAGGCGAAGCTTCGTTTAGTTCAGATATATCTCCTGGCATTTTACGCACACTTGCGAGGTATGTAACTAACTAGTTTTCTGTTGTTACTTGCATGTTAGATTCTGGTCACTCAGTGCGTGGGCACCCTTCGAACGATGGCAAGACATGTAACTTAAGTGGAAGGCTCATACCATAAATGTCGCTAGTTTAATTAACAGTTGCAGTAAAAGACGGAAAGCGCTAGTACGCCGAGGCGCCGGGGGCTCAGTAAGTTCGCCGAAGTAATTAAATTACGCATAGAGCGTTGCGTGTGGCACCCCAACCTACAAGTCTCTTCCTAGACATGTTTACACGAGCGGTGTATTCGTTTGCATATAGGCGTACACCGAGGGCAAATCGATCGTTGGAGTGGATTGACTCATATTGCTATCGTATTAAAGCTTATGCTATTCAAGTCCTCATCCTACTCCCGTGAACACCCGGAGATGAGAGACTTTTCCTAAAGACACCGTCGTTTGTACTGACAGCTGACAGACTTCAAGAAAAACTCGGTTGCCAAGCAAAGTTAAAGTCGCGTGGTTTTAAGGGCTAGGCGGCTTGAGCCTATCTGCGCTCTTTAAGAGAAATTTGCGTTCCCTGGTTATTTAGTTGCTTTTGGCCGTCTGCGTCAACACTTCATCGACGCATCTGCAACGAAACTTTGATTATATCTGGGGTTCAACCAGTATCGTGTAAATACGACGAATACGAGTCTCTGCTGGCCTAACAGACAGATGCTCCATTCCATCGTATGGAGTCAAAGTGCTACTGATATGTTGAAAATATGAAGAGCTTTGGACCCGATCTCGTACGGAATGAACATATAAATGCGGCGGTCCTTCTTTCGCCCCTTTTGGGCGGCACTCTTTATCAGGTGCTTATAAACTGGTACATTGCGGCAACCTGGTCGGAATGCTTGCTCGCGGTCATCCCTAAGGGCAAAGACGACCTTCTACCTTGAATCACGAGGAATCATCTCGTAACAAGAGCATGGATTTTACATGAGACGTTCGACGATGACCGCATGCCAGAAGCGTTTAGACGACTTATTGGCCACCGTCAAGCACCGAGTTTTTTACGCTGTAATTGTAGACTACAAGTCACTGGAGACTGCTCCCAAGAAGGTTATCATGGAGAAGCTAGCCTCTGCGAGCGTGAGCTGACAAGTTTTGCGAATACTGGTAGCTCTCCTAAAAGCAAACTCGGTTATTTTAGATGACGACATCTAGGCCTTTTCTGCGAACCATCGTTTATACCCAGGGCGATAAGCTCACCCCGTTTCTATTCCCGTTTCACTTATTGATCTACCGGACCTTTTCAATGACCACTACTTCTGCGTTCGCATAACTATTTTTATGCTCCTGTAGAGTTTGTCTCGTAGTTTACTTTTATGGGTGTTAAGGTAGCCAAACCGCACATCCTTCTCGGCCCATGTATCTTAGGGAGTTTATAGCAGCATTATCGTAATTATCCTCGTCCAGGCCCACAGAACCGATCAGTAAAGATAGTCCTAATGCTCCTTAACCTGAAAGTTGTGCTCAGTGACATGATATGCCAGATGGTATCACGCTAATTTGGACAAAACAATCCGCTCAGCTCTCGATACGGCGAGGAAGTGTTCCTCAATCTGAAGGTCGCCTGCCTCGATGGTACCCAAAAGGCAGTGCTTTTTAAGAGTTTTGGGCCTCCCTAGAAACACACAAAAAAAGGCAAACTTATATTACCTTGGAGACGCTGGCGTTCATGGAGGATCCGGTAAACCGCTTTCAACTCCTGTCTATGGAGTCACTGCGAGAGTTCCTTAGAGGTTTTAAACAGGAGATAAGAAGTGAAAAACACCGGCTTTGTTGGACAATGCATGAATGAAACCGCTCTTTAAGCGGCGCCACGGTCTCACCCGCTTCTTCTTTCGCCGGTTCCACCACAAACTGTGCTATTTTTTGCTGCCTCATTGGCACTAAAAATTGTCATGAAACATGTCGGTCAGTAGGTATTCTTTGGATGTTCAGGCAGTGACACTCTCAGGGCATGCATATAAAGCATGTCCTTTATATATTTAAAATTAACGAAAACGAATACTATTTTCGAGACTTTATAGTAAACTTGTGTAATGTCACGTAATTGTGAAAATATTTAAAACAACTGATGTAATAATAAATGGTAAATAATAAATAAATGTCGCCGCCATGTATTAAGCCTGTACTGGTCATCGCAAGTAGTAGCAGTATCCGTAGAAGCATAAATCAATTTAAATTAATCTTAAAATATGTTTGCTTTTTTGTGTGATTCTTGCGGCAGGTCCGGCAATCGGCAAGCTCCCGTATTAGCGGTCAACGCCCACTCTTCCAAGGAAGGTAGCAAGGGTGCCTCAAACTTTCCATCCATTGATAATTTTTTCTTCTCTTTTGACGCCATTGAAGATCGACGCATTGATGGTCAGTGCCACCTTGGCCGCCGATGCAAGCTGTGTGCTAGTATACACCAAGAAATTGTCGACTCCACTACTCCGTACAATATCCCGGAGAGTTACTACATAATGTTAGAACAGAAATCGAGCGAAGGGGAAGCCCTCGTATCGGCAAACGTGTCTGCTAGCTGACGACTAACAAGTCACCATAGAACGGTTGCCCTTCTCAATACAAGTACAATAAAGATATCTACATATATCAGTTGTCTCGCGCTAGTATCTACTGTACGCAGGTCAACTGGTAAATCACTAGTACTGCCTCGATAGCCGACGATGGCGACGATTTGTCGTCGTTGTTGTTGTTGTTGTTGTTGTTGTGGTGTTCCTGCTGTTTTCTGTGCACGAGCAGGATAATCAAATCAAAATGTAATCTATAAGGTGTCGAATGTGGTGTCAGCAAGTCGAAGGCTCTATGTTCGATAAATGCTTCGTTATTATTCATTATTCGCTTACAGTTTTCAGGTTGGCCGCCGCAAGGTTTTTTTCTTAGATTGGATTCGATTCAACTGTTTACACTCTATCAGTGTCGCTTGCCTTCGTTGCTTCTTGCCTTTTGTTTTGACTTCGACTTGGCTATTCGATCGTTTGCGCGATACGATGTACGTCTGCCTGTACGTATGTACGTCTGTCTATCTGTCTGTACGTATGTATGTATGTTTAGTGTGTGTTGGTTTGTATGTCTAAGTTAGTTTTTCTACTGCTGGATATCGACGAGAAGAAGAAGAAGAAGAAGAAACTCGCTGGCTGGGTTAGCTCGGTTGGCTCGATTGGTCTCGTCTCCTCGGTACGTCGAGAGCAAGACGACCGAGAGCCCTCATTGCTGCTACTGGTGCTGCTGCTGCTGCTGCCGCCGCTTCCGCAGCTGTCCACCAAAACGGACATCTTCTAGACCGTTGCGCACGGGTACGGGACTTGGTGGACGTTCGTGTCCGACAGCCGGGTCCGACAGCGGGGGCGTCGAGTTGGGCAGCCGAGGAGCAGCCGCCCCTTCTTAGCGGCCGCTTCGAACGGTGAGCGATCGGTTGGAATGATGAATTCCTATCTAAACCCCTAGCGGCAACGGCAGGCAGCAGAGGCATTACTTGTAGTAGTAGTAGAAGTCGTAGTAGTAGTATTTGTATTAGTCGTAGTAGAAGTAGAAGAAGTATCAGCATCAGCCGTAACAGCGGTTACGGCCGCCGCCGCAACGCCACCCGTTGGTCGTCGTTGTGGGTCCTCCCACGAGCCTACGCAGCTCCTCAGGGGTTCCAGCTTCTAGCGAAAACAACTGCGGCAACAACAGCAACAACAACAAAAAATACAGCTAGCTAGTGAGTAGCTGACAAAGATCGACGAAAATAATGAAATATTGCGCTCCCACAGTCTACTTGTACAGAAACCGTACGCCAGCCGCACACTCCGAGAGCACCTCCGCTTCTGGGATACTGTGTCCTCATAAGTGGGCTAAATTCCTTCATATAAAAGGAAAAAGAGAGAGAGAGCTGACACTAGTAGGTTGGCTGCCGCCAGACGCTTGGGATAAGGTAGGAAAAAGACAGTGCTATATATAAATATATATATATATATATATATATATATATATATATATATATATATATATATATATATATATATACATACATAACGTGCGTACGTCTCCCGCATGCCATACTAATATGCATGACAATGACGCCAACTCTTAAAATGCACCGTGTTCGCGAATACTGTGCGGCACTTGTCGAGGTTCCGTATCCCGCTGGTTGTGCTCGCAGCCGCACGAAGAGAACCCGGGCTTTTATCGGATCGGTAGCGTTGAAAATGCGAACATCAACGAATACCATACCCAGGCGACAAAGCTGTACACCGTTATCCCGCGCGCAACTCCCAATCCATCTGCCCTGGAGGCCACCTTCGATATTGTTTAGACATCCTTGCAGCAATTGTAGACTGGCAAGCCTAACGCTGTCCGAGTTGAAGCACGGAGGGTGTGTTCTTGCGCATAAGCAAGACTCCACGGTAGCCTCGTACAAGTACGTAATCAACAACTAAATCGTTTTGAGGGCTCTGGCAAACGAAGCGGGGACCTTAAGCATTTGAACACACCCTTGCGGTATTTCGCTCTTTGGACCTTACTGTTCCTTTTGATTGGGAGAAATTAATTTCCATGATTTATTTTAGATTTTGTTCATAATCAAATTGAGGTAAACATTCATTGCGCACAAATGTGGAGTAACACAATTGTCGCAAATTGGCACTTGTTGCTTGCTCTAGAAAAGGGCGCGACTGTACATATATATATATACGAGGGCGGATCGGCAATTTTCAGTGCTTTGGATTTTATTTGACTTAATGTGTTTCGATTTGTTTTGCTGAGAGACACCATTTATTAGCTACACACAGGTCAAATACCACGAAAACACATAGCGGCGTTATTGCTTAAATAATTTAAAGCAAAAGTAATTTTGAACGGGGTTTAGTGACTTTTAAGGTGCAGAAGATGGCATCTATATATGGGAGCATCTGCGAAACGAATCTGCATCAAGTTTTGTGTTAGAAACCAAATCTTATGTTACACAGTGGAAAAAATGTTACATGCTTTTTATGGTGATCAAGCAGTATTCCAAAACACTGCGTATACGTGGCACCATCGATTTCACGACGGACGTGAAAAGACCGAAGCTGATCCTCGTTCAGGAAGTCTTTCAGTTTCAATAACGGAAGAAAACGTTGGAAAAAATTGTGATATTCTACTCAGCAAACCCCAAAGTACTATCAGAAACATAACTGATGAATTGGGTATACCCTATGATTCAGTTGTAATATTCTTGATTAATATTTTATGCATCAGAAGGCTGGTAGCAGTTCAATCCAAAAATGTCGAAATTGCAGGAAATAAAAGGCTCTCCGAAATAAACTTTTAGCCAGCAGCAGAAAACCCTGGATTGCTTCAGAGAGTGATTACAGGAGACAGGATATGGCTAGATGGCTACGACACCGAGACTAATCATCTCAGCGGTGCTTCCAAAGAGAGGGTTGATTGAAGAAATTCAGACAGCGCAGATTCAACACCAAGTTTCTACTGAACTTTTGTTTCGAACTAAAAGGGAATCTTGCTCCACGAATGTATGTCACCTGGTTGTACAATCCACTAGGAGTCCTACCGCGAAATATTAGAAACATTGCGCGAGCACGTTCGACGTAAGAAGCCTGTATCTTGCGCTCACTCTAGGCAAACAAACTATGGATCCTGCGTCAGGACAACGTACCAACGCACGCATTGTTCGGAATTCGAAATAGTTGATGAACATTTTAATTTTATTAAAAAGAGGCAACGTTTTGAGGCTATAGAAGCAAAGAAATATTGCAGAAGCAGCTCAATTCAATTCCAGAAGACGCGTTTAAAAATATTCGAAGAGTGGGATACAGGGTGACACAATGCATTGCAGCGGGTCGAAGCTTTTTAGTATTTATTTTATCTTCTCATGTTTAAAAAAATGTGTATCAGAGCTCTATCCGCCTTGTATATGTGGAGGAATAAGGTCAACTAGTAAGCGAAATCGAAGCTTCAGTTATACATGTTGCAGCTATTTCTCTCCACCGAGTTTTTCTTATATTAGTCGCTGCATTTGTTTGACCTGCTGCCCCTCGTATCGGCGCGTCAGACAACCATGATAAACTACCACAATGAATCGAGTGAGAAGATTCTGTCAAATGAGCAGCTGTAGCACGGTAAGAAACCAAAAAGATGGGGACACGGAAGCCTCGGCATCGTCTTTTTCTACGTCCGGCGTGATTTTAGATATAAATACGCTCACATATAGTGAGTTAGTACAGTACAGACTGGCCGCCTTCCGACTGACCACCCTAGCAGCCGTTCCCGCGCGCCGGGCCACCCCATCGTGCCCCGACGGCAGCCTCTCGTTTAGGGGCAGGTTTTTTCATGTCCCCCCATGAACCCGAGCAGATAAAAGGATGAGTAGCACGAAACCGAGAGACGAGATGTACGTGGGCAAAAGACGTGCGAGAGAGAGAAAGAGAGAGTGAGAGAGGGATAGAGAAAGAGAGAGAGAGATGGGGAGAGAGAGGCGTTGAAGGACGAACGCAAGGGGCCACGACGCTAGCAGCACACAGCGGGCGAGTTTGGCTGTATCATGAGCCAGCTACCGAGCAGTTGCGTACGTAGGAAAGTGAACAAAACGGCCCGGTGCCCGTTGATGGTGGGAAGGTCGTCAGATGGCGCCCGCGCGCCCCCACCCTTCGGCATGCGTGTTGCTGCGAGCCGCCGAGCGCCAAGGAACGCCGGCCGGTCGTGGGGCTACGGAGGTTTTCCCTGTTCCCAGCACCGCTGTCGCCGCCATCGTCGTCATTGTTGTCGTCGTCGTTGTCGTCGTTGTTCCGGGCTGCGCGCGATGGCCCACGCCATCAATTACAGTTAACCCCTGCCACCACATCCGCCCGTTGCTCTTTCGTTGCAGTTGCCCGCGTGGTTCCGACTGCGACCCACTACTTGTGCCCACCAGCTCACACGCCATTCACCCATTCGGGTCGTTTGTTTGCCTTCCTCCCTACCTCCCTCCCTTCCTCCCTCCCTGCGTCCTCGCATCCCTGCGTCGCCTCCTGCCGGACTGCTGGACTGCCCCACGATGAGCCCCTCGGTGTTGTCGCTCTTCTGCTCTGTACGTAGCAAGAGGTCGGAAACGAGACAGAGACTGACATGGAGATCGACATGTAGCGCAAAAGAGACAGTGAAAGAAAGACATAAGCTGGGTCATACTAAACATCGAACAAAAAAAAAACAAGAAACAGAGCGAGCAGAGAGAGAGAGAGAACGCGCGCGCAAGAAAGAGAGTGAGAAAATACAGGAGATTGCGAACAGTCTTTAGGACTTACCTCCAAGCAAGATGCAGGCATGGAACCGGAGCCTTCTCGACCGTTGCACTGTCCCGATGCCCGCGTTGGCCAAATCGGCAGATTACCGAGAACGGAACCCGGATTCGATGATTATACACTGCGTTTACTGTTGGGCTTGTTCGATCATCGCAGGTAAACAAACTACATCTAACAAAACATGCGTTTAGGATTCTGTGCAACGCACCCAATAGAAGGACAAACGACATTAGTCATACTGAAGCCTCCTAGAATTGCCTTTTACACTAATTTGCTTGCGACTATCATAAGGAGACCAGTGTGTGTCCACACTTATAGTTACCGCCCACCCTTGCATGTGTTGCCTTGCCTAGAGACCTCTTCAGAAAGAAAGCTGCCTGCTGAGTGGCTTTCTGAATGAATGACATCGGTGTCATGGTTATTGTGCGTCGGCGCTATTTGAAACGATACATCGTCACACAATTTTGTCCTGCTCGATTTATTTGACGCTGGTAGAAATTTGCTATCTATGTGCTATCTCTTCACCTGGCCAACAGTGGTTGTGCCGTATAGAAATCCAATTACTGCTGTATACCCCCCCCCCCCCTGGTGGGAAATAAAAACCCGCAACGTGTTGCTTGGTTTTTGCCTTTTGAAATGCCCAGTTCACGAGAAGAGGTGGAGGGTGAAATCAAATTAGCGGCCCGGGTCTTGTTGTCAGATTGCCGACTGTCACTGCCCGAGCACGCTAGGCTGCTATCGGCAACATTTGCACTGCTGAGAGGCGCAGAGTCGGTTTGGCCTAGAGCTCCACTGTCGTCAGCAAAGACAGGTATTGATTGCACCATCTACTATTTCCATACGATCCGCTCACCACCGCGTACTCGCTGCAAGCGTAACCTAGCGTAAACTTGACGACTGCCACGTCAAACTAGTATTCCATTAGTTCGAAACTGACCCAGTACGAAACAACCGCATTTCTCGTGTACTCGCTTAAGCGTAGTAGTGATAGTTTGAGTCTCGCTCAATCAGGCGAAACCGAATTTATGCAGTATCAGCTCATATTTTCAAGCAATAAACTAGCGGCAGTGGCTAGCCAAATAAATATTTGGCAACAACAACAACAACAACAAAAACTAGAGAAGCAAGCAGTTGACGTGCACTCGACGCAATGGGGATAGTTTGACATGCCAGAGACTGAAACGAGATTTATGATCATGATTTAAAATTGCTATGTTTGCGTTATCTAAATAAAATCTTATACACAGAATGTACTAAAGGGGCAAATTTATAGTCCAGTTGCATTCCTGCTAGACTTTAATTTTTGACAATCTGATTACGATTTTGGCGTGTTTGTGCATGCCATATCGTAGTCGAGGAGAACCCGTCAAAATTGCCACTGCTATTTAACTCCGCCATACTACCCCAACAGTATTGATATCATCAAATATATTTGCGTTTCATATCGCTAGCTGCTATTAGCTGCGTCGTTATGCGTCTTTCTGACAAAAAGGTGACTTGTGTAGACATACTTATGACGCAAATACGTATCAATAAATATTGGGTCGCCATAGCAGCCCTGGCGGAATATACATATATGATAAGGTTACCAGTAAACATGGAAGTGTTCTTTTTGTCCAGTCAGAAAGAGTAAGTGATACACTGACCGGCTAGTTATCTTTCGCCGTCGCACGGCAGCGGAAGACTACAGCTGTGGAAACTCAGATCACAAACAGTCTACATACACGCAACAGCCGTCTAGCATACGACATGGCGGCGTAGCTACACGGTATGCGTATAGCGTAGCTACCCGCTACGTTTATTCACCTTCATGAACATACGTACACCTCTAAATAGGTCATGATGCTTTGCATGTTCGCCCTCATTCGGGCGAGCGATTATGGCACTCTCTGCCTGCTAGCCTGCTGTCTGCATGTTGCTTTTCAGGCTCCGGCACAACTCTTTTGCGAGGAGGCACACGATGGAACACGGTGCAGGCTGCTGACTGCCATGAGCGGTATGCAGCTCAACGATCACAGAACAGTGTACTGTTCGCACCTGTCTACACCAGTCTGACCCTGTTGTCTGTACCTGTATGACCCTGTTGTGTGTACCTGTATGACCCTGTTGTCTGTACCTGTACGACCCTTTTGTCTGTACCTCTCTGACCCTGTTGTCTGTAGTCGTGAGGTGAGTCGTCGAGGGGCCAAGCCGACGAGGCCGGGGGGGGGGCGCGGTTGAGGTCGTCAAGTTGCTTGCGTCTGCTTGCTACTCGTGATATGGTACGGACAATCGGCGGCCGCGTGCCGCCGCCGCGGCGACAATCGTCGAGGCGCGTCGTACAGTGTTGTACAGCTTCGTACAGCGGGGGCAACGAGTAGCTAGTAGTAGTTACACGTACATCGTATATCGTGTCGTATATCGTTGTCGATGTACCTACCTACCTACCTACCTGTCGTCGATTTGCTATTCCTCGGCCGGTCGGTCGGGGGCGTCTGCTGTTGTTGTTGTTGTTGTTGTTGTTGCTGCTTCTGCTGCTGCTGCTGCTGTTTTCTGGCCAACCCGCTTGCTTCTGCTGCTCTATGCGACATGCGCGACCGACAACGCTCTCGTCGACAGCTCACTCAGGCATGCTTATTGTTCGATGGAACAAGCATTCCTTTCTCGTTCTCGTTCGTTGTCATCCGCTGTCGCGTCTGCTTCCTTCTGTCGGCTGTAGCTGGGCGGGGGGGAGGGGGGACAGGCCGTGCCACAATAACAATAGAGTCAAAGAACAGCAATAGCAACAACTGCAACGAAAACAACAACAACAACAATAACAACAACAACAATAACAATGAAAACAACAACAACAAGAGTGATGACAGCAACAACAACATCAACAGTGATGACAGCAACAATCGAAACGGCGATTTCGACAACCGCCGCACCCGACAACACGTAAATACTACAAAATACGGTTGAATTAAAGATAGCATGCAATGGGATTCGACTTCCATTTTGTTGACATCACATTCGGCCTTGCTTGGTATTATAGTACGTGTTAGCCATAATCACAAGCGGTAATATTTTGAATTATTTATTAAATTATTATTTTTATTCAGTTATTACAATTACGACGTATGATTGTATAAAGCAGGTCATCATGCTCTGCTCGCTACCTTTCAATTTATGGCACTTATAGTATAGAAGCCGCACTTCCTCTACTTCCTCTACTAATATTAAATTAATTATTTTGAATTATTTGTCCTATCTTCATTTTGTAGAGATACGCGTCTTTCAGGTTAGCGTCAATATTTTATATGTACCTATATATATATATATATATATATATATATATATATATATATATATATATATATATATATATATATATATATATGTATATATATGTGCTCAGTTGCATACGTCAATACCACCATAGATTATTCTGCGTGTATATATAAATACATACACACAAATACATATACGTGTGTATGTATCTGAATAATATCGCAGTTGTCACAACAAAGGCACAAGCGTTTGACAAAGAAGAAGCACGACGCCAAAAAAGTTCGGACTAGTAGAGTAGAGCAATGGAGACTACAAGTCGGCTTGCATGCCTTACATTTCACACTTCATGACATATCACAAACAACAACAACATAGTCAACGCGTGTTGGGACAGACGCCGGTTACATTTATTTGCATGCAAATACATCGTATTTGCCAATGTCACACTGAACACTGAAAACATGCAGACACAGTAGTCATCGGTTTCGTATCAGTCGCCTTGTGGGCAAACGATTTGGTGGTACCAGTGCCACATTAGGCCGCATAGAAACGTTATTTTACGTTGCAGAAATGTATTCCATCTGTCTGATTGAAAGGCCGGGCTTTTGAAATTACGGGCAAAGAAAGTTAGATTGCGTTTATCTGCGCTCTGCTTCTTTAATCTGATTCTAAATAAATTAACGACGACGACCTTTAGCGCGAGATCTGTAAATTTCTTCAGCAGCATTCTCCCAGGCAGTGTTTTCCCTCTGTTTGATCTGTCTGCTAAAAGAATCAAATTATCACTGGTAGTCGCTGTATGGCCGTCAAAACGTGGCAGAGGGCCATTGTGTTTTCTCAGGACTTCTTCCAAAGCAATTTACTAGCGTAAAGCATAACTCGATATTGCATGGCACGCAGTTAATGCGTGTATTCCAAAAATTGTGTTTTTCGTTTAGTATTCTAGATAGATGTACATTGTTGTACAGAGACTTTTAGTTCCACCGCCCTGGTTCAACAAGCTAAAGGCGGCAGCTTAGAGAAGAGAGTTATCATGTCTGTAAAACCTCCAGTTCAGTCCACTCAGTAGTGTATATCTTTAAATGTTTGCTGAAACGAATCGGCTGAGATTATTTTTATGGTGCAGTCTACACAATTGTACGTGCTACAAATGTGCAGTTCAAAAAAGGTTTTCACTTTTCCCAACTGTTTTTGTGTTGTGATACACGAGAGGTTGATAAAAGGTTAGCGGTAGATACGGCTCTAGATTTGGACTGAGGCTGTGGTTGGTTTCTATGATAGTGGTGGCTAACTGCTTTGGTCTGCACAGACCTTTGAACCCTCAGTGCTGAGTGTGAAATCATTTAAGAAACGTATTCTATTTAAATCGTAGGCAAGTGGGCGAGGCGACGACGCCCTTTGTAACTGTTCCACTTATGGCCGATGGATATCCAATCAAGAAGTGCTGACTCTGGTTCTTGCACGCACTCTCTACGGTGGTTTGTATGGTTTGCGGAAAGAGGGGGGTATGCACAGCGTTTGGCAGGCTCTATACTACGGTCTATCTGCGCCTCATCGGTAAGGTGGCGTACAACATGTTTGCTGACCTGGTTATGTCAGGATGTGAAGCTAAGCATGGCTTGTTGACGTTGTTGATCCTCAAGCATTCGCTTGGAACTTTCCACAGTAGTGAGCGTTGATTTGAGCTAAATGGAAGTGAGTAGCTACAGAACGCCTTAACAGGACCAGAAGCGGGTAAGCCTTTCTCCACTGTACAATGGGCACATTTATGCTGAGTTTAGTGTTGTTGTTGTTGTTGTTGTTGTTGTTGTTGTTGTTGTTGTTGTTGTTGTTGTTGTTGTTGTTGTTGTTGTTGTTGTTGTTGTTGTTGTTGTTGTTGTTGTTGTTGTTGTTGTTGTTGTTGTTGTTGTTGTTGTTGTTGTTGTTGTTGTTGTTGTTGTTGTTGTTGTTGTTGTTGTTGTTGTTGTTGTTGTTGTTGTTGTTGTTGTTGTTGTTGTTGTTGTTGTTGTTGTTGTTGTTGTTGTTGTTGTTGTTGTTGTTGTTGTTGTTGTTGTTGTTGCCGTTATTAATATTGTTATTGTCGTTGTTGTTGTTGCCCTTGCATTTCGACTAGTGTCGTAGCTCGCAGGTGTTATTAGATCTGCAGCAGTGTTGTTCTTGCTGCCGTTGGTGATGCTACATACTGCCGTCGTTTGCGGATTCGTCGTCTCGATCGACTCCCGGTATTGTCGGTGGTCTTTGAAAGGAAGCTGTCAGTCAGCCTTTGACCATTTGGTCAAAGCTACCCGCTGCGCCTCTTCACGACCTCTACGTAGTTCTTTTCGATCATCCTTTTTTTCTTGCGGCGAGGTCGTGCTGCTGTCAACGACCTTCTTCAATCAAGAGACTACAGAAAAAGACAAACGAGCAGGCGGCCTCTTTCTGAACGGATTGGACGTACAAAGACATCGTTCTCCTTTGCTCTCTGGTGAACGATCGTCGGGCAGACGTACGGGCAGAGTCGTGTGTACGCCGAGCCCAGGCCACCACCTCGATGCTCATCTGTCCGCTCGCAGAGAGAGACATACACTCGCTTAAAGTTGTTTCCAAATATTAGCGAATGTTCGGCATTTTCGGATGCCACATTTGCTAGTCGTATCACGTTGTATCAATATGACTGCCATCGTCCCGCGAGCGGCGACTGTCGCAGCGCCAAATCAGCGTCTAACCAGTCCCAGTGCGGGGCTGTGGCAACCGTGTGACGAAAACAAGGTCTCCACTGCGAGACGAAAGTTTCGCTGTCTCGAACCAGCATGAGTGGCGACATGAGTGGCGTCCCGGCTAAACGAAAATACTACACTGACTAACTTTTGCGTGCGTGAGGGTATGCGCTTGTCTCTGCGCCTGTTCGGGCACAACATCGAGATGACTACCATCTCTCTTTATCTCCCATGCGTATGCCATAGTAGATAAATACAATGTAGGATATATATATAAATATATGAGCACTTTTCATATTGTATTGAAACGGTGACGTGTTACAGTGTTTAACGCACACATTTACATACGTTGGAACAATTTGCAAAGATCTATTTTAAATTTGTCTCGTACCAGGCGCACCTCGTCTCGCACCCGTCCGGTCCTCTTTTTTCGTTGAACGGCTCGTGGCAGTTTTAACCCGCCAAGAACATTTGGCGATATTCTGACCGTTCGTATAAACACATTGTACAGACAACGCTGAGATACAACCACGAGGCCTTATTGCGTTCGATCTTCGCCAGTTCTGAAAGACAAGACACAACAGTACGCCTAATGTTCCCTTGGAAACGCTTTGCTAGAAACTTGCTAGGAAATGGAACACTTCCTCGGCGAAACAGTTTGTACATGAAGGCTGCCGCCTTAAGCTGACGACCAACTCGAGTCTGACCACTCGTAGACGCTCGCGGTCTGCACGTTTAGGGGTTAAGCGTTCCCATGACGGCACACATAATGCTGCATGGAGATGTACAGTGGAAAACGCGACATAAAAGACGTCAGAGCAATTCGCATGCAGCCACTAAATTTGACAGTGCGGTTGGTCCCGCCGTCAACTCCTTAATTAGCCTGGCTCAGCGGCTGAAATTTGTCCAACAACAACGACAACAACAGCAACAACGACGACGACAACAATGGTAGGTTGTTTCTTGCCGTATCAAGCTATTAGCCCACTTAGCTTGGCACAGTAGGTCACTTAGAGTCTACATCCTGAACCTGCTCTAAGTGACCTTGTAGTCGCAAGGCATATGGACAAATATCGAATGTACGATTTTTGACGAAAATCGCGTGGCGGCTACAGTTTACTTTAGAACAAAAAAAAGCCCCATCAATAGAAGTCGAACATCAAACAATTGGCGAACAAAGCTTAGAAAAATGCGTATACAAAAGTGTTCAAAACAGGCGGTGTAGAACAAGCCGTGTAAACCCTAAGGCGTGGTGGTAAGTATTTACTATTACGTGCGACACAAACCGAGCAGGCGTCCGAGGATTTGCTCTCATGGACGCGTGTCATAATCATTCGTGGAAAAGCTCTCTTCGATGTGGCAATCGACAACTGCTACTACCACTATTGTTGTTGTTGTTGTTGTTGTTGTTGTTGTTGTTGTTTCTGCTGCTGTTGCTGTAACTAACCTTGTAAGCGTCTTGACGAAAGCGAAGATAGCTAATTGCACTCGTGGCTTCGTACCTAGCAACACATACATATATGTATATACTCCTACCGATACGGCATCTGGTGTAGCAGCGGTGTTAACCACGGGCCTGCGGCCTGCTTAACGACGCTGGCAGACAACGGCCGCCCCAATAGGCGACTGGCGTAAGATCCTACGTAGAAGTGACATCGCTGGCAGCACGGCTGAGGGTGGACATTGGCAGATGGTGTAAACGTTGTTGTCGTCGTTGTTGTTGCTTCTGCTGCTGCTGCTGTAGCTGCTGTCAAGGCCAGTAAGAACCCGATTTGTTCTTTTCGAGTGCCAAGTTCCATTCACGACGTATGTCGTCTCGAATAGTTTTTACTTCTTTGCGAATAATGTATTCCGCATACTAAACAAAGCCTGCTTAGCAGCGGCTTAGCGACCAGATGATATCAGTGAAGAAGGACGCCTAATCAATCGATGGCGGTGGTATTTGTGTGTATGCGCCGCGCTATCATAACCGTATGCCTTTGGACGACAGAACACGATGTTGCCGATTAATACCTTATGAATCGATTGATTTATTCGCTTGATGGGTGTGTGTGTCTACACATATCATCACCCTTCTTTTATATCAGCTATATAACTATAACGCTACAGTGCGGTGGTGCACATTAAAGGTATTTTTTATCCGTCGTAGTCTCTGTACCTCGTTCCAGGTGGTTAACAGCGAGAGGCAGTCAAGCGAAAAGCTAGACTCTCCTTTGCCGTGCTATTCTACTGCAAACTGATAATAACCGGCGTTATTAGGAAAGACAACTTTTTAAGTTGTCTAGAACGCTGCAGAAACTCCTATGAACTCCTGCAGGCTGCAGAAAACTTCTCCTGCAGGCTGTGCTTGCAATGGAGGGACCCCTTTTGTGCAGTCTTGTTGCTGCTTATTTAATGGTGTAGATAAATATAACATACGTGGTAATAATGTTACGAGAAGCACTCTCTGGCGTAAATTACTCTTGAAAGGCATGTTAAATAAAGATTAAAATGATATAAAATGTTGGCGGTTGAGCAACTGCAAGACCTTACCACAAGAGGTTGCGCCATTGCGTTCGTACGAGACGTCTGGCACAAAAACTAGGCCCACCGTTTTTGAATTTATAGGTCATGCAACTCTCTACAAAACGCTTATACTACCGGGTCGGTTGACTATGCATTCGTTACGAAAATTATTATTGAAAAGAACGGACTTTTACTTCGTTGCCGCGTGCCGCCGGATTGCCCGCGTCCACTCCTGTCCACCCTTTGTTTTCTGGAGACGAGATCAAAGCTAACCTGATCAGGGTAGCGTTCTTCCGAAGGCAAACTATTTGTTACCACTTTGTGCAATTTTGTCCCTACGATTTCCTTTAAAGGGTCCCGCAAATGGCCCAAAAGACCTTAGAAGCCAACTGTTCGTGACGATTATCTTTCCAAGTAACCTCGCTTTTATCTGCGTCGTAGTTTGCGGAACCATTTCAAAGCCTGTGGACCCGCGATTCCTAAGCTTTTTGAAGTCGTGCTTGGAGGGAGCAGCCGTTAAGCGGAGCTCTCTGCTGAGCGATATTACCGCATTCATTAGGCCTGGCGCCAAATCGCTCGCAGACCGTGGACGTTTGCCTTTGTCGGACGTGGCTAAGGTCTTCGGCTCGCTTCGGCCGGAAGTCTTTGTTAATACTATTCTCTATTCGGACGCTGAGAGAAGAGGACGTCGTAGATTGGTGGCTTTCGGAGTTCGACAAAGTAGGCAAGCCGCGATCGACCAACAAGTTTGATCAGATTTAGTTTTCACCACAGTTCAACAATTCTACATTCGGTATGGCGCAGTTTAAAATTCGATTGACTACGCATAGCTTTTAAGCCGTCTCTCCCACAGCAAAAAAAAACGATATTTTGCCAATGTTTGGTGTTCTTCTGAAATTCAGACTTGAACACACGAGGAAAATTAACGAGATAAAATGCAGCTTACGAGTCGGTCAATTTACAATGCATACTATAAACGCAGGTCCAACGCCTTGCAATAATGCGTGTCTAATGCACAAAAACAGCATTTTTCTGCAGGGTAAAATTGGCTACGAATAAATAGTCTAGCGGTACATGCATACAGATAATTAACTTTTCACACCAAAACTGCACTGGTAAAGACTAATGTGTGTGTTTTATCACTTCGTTAAGAATGTATGTCGACTCTAAATTTGCGAACGAGCGTGGTTTTTAAGAATAAGCTGCAGGTTAATAAGGGTTTGCTTGGCATGCGCTAAAAAGAGTCAACTGTCGTACACAAAATGTGAACCCAGCCATTAGTAAATCGTGCGTCGGAAAAAATATTCTGTCCGCCATAGATTTTGGTTACTTCATCATCGTCGTGTGTTATTATTGTATATAAATTTGTGCAAAAGTTTATAGTTACTCGCCTACGTTTAAATATATTCTCCAAGCTTTAAACATATGTGCATATTCTAATTTAGTCAGGCTTCACGCAAGACTCCAGTGTTTGTGGAAGCAATTTATTTAGGAAAATTCTTATTTTCTGGGTTGCTCGAATAGATGTAGGCCACGTAAGGGGTATTATAAGTTTGACAACCAAATTTAGCGTTTGACATAACGTGCGGTTGTACAAAAATACTGTGAACAGAACTGCAGATACGATACGTTATTGGTCAGCAGGTTTCCCGTAGTTCGTTAGTAAGACTTAGGCATTACGTCGGCAAGAGCAAGACCCGGCCGCCAGGAGGTCATTCCAAGATTTATCAATAAGAATTGATAAATCTTGGAAGTCTCTATTAATCATGCATGACGTAAAGTGGCTAATTTGAGTCGCATTGATTGCGTGACAGACCACTTGTCGTCAGCAGGTCTTTATGTTGTTGTTTTTGTTGTCGCTTCTCTCCCGATTCCGAATCGATCTGCTCCCCTCGTCGCATCCCGTTCCCACGGGCAGGGCGCAGCTTTGAGTCACGCGATGTCCCGCGGTGCGCTCCTCTGCGCCGCTGTTCCTTCCTTCGGGACCGGTGCTCACCGACAGCATGACCTGCATTCTCGCAGAAGATGAGACCTTCTCCCTATTCCTGGTGGTTCCTACGTCTAGTATGTTGGAAACCTAAGACACAGCAGGGAAACGCAACACAGCTGCGTCCGATCGAATTCCGGGCGCAGCAAATCTCAATCACTCACACATGCCTTTTTATCAAGCTTTGGTGCCAAAATATTTGAGAGAAATGTATATGGGGATCAAAGCACACAGTAAGAGAAGACGCAAAGGTAGTTAGTTGCTAATTAGTTGCTCGCTTAGCAAAATGCCAGCGTGTATAGGTTACGGCCTGTCTCATATTGCTCGCTTAGCGCATTGGCAGTTTTGGCGCCGCGTCATTTAGGCCTCGGAATCACGCACCTGTCACGTGAACCAAAATCAACAACACGAGCGAGCTACAAGACGCTTGTTTGGAGATGCTGCAACTTGCAGCGATTTGTTCCAACTTGCCCGGCAATACCAACTAATCTAGTCCTCTCGCATGTATATGATATAGTGCCAAATCGGTAGTAATTCCTATCCCACGGCAACGTGTGACCTATACATGGAGCGCTCGTAGGCCAAAACAAGCAAGGCTCTCTAGCTTAACTAGATCGGAGATACACAAAAGCGAGATCTTTCGGCATGCACACCTATATGCACATACGAGGTGTGTTCAAAAAGTATCGCGACTTGTGTTTTTTCAAAAATTATTCATTTATTTATGAATATCTATTTTGTCCCCTTCAAAGTAATCCCCATGAGATATTATACACTTGTGCCAACGGTTTTTCCAATCTTCGAAGCACTTCAAAAAACCATTTTTTTTATCTTGTTCAGCTCCTCCTTCGATGCCGTCTTTATCTCGTCAAGCGTAGCGTAACGTCGTCCTTTCATGGGCCTCTTCAGTTTAGGGAACAAGAAAAAGTCACAGGGGGCCAGATCTGGGGAATACGGTGGCTGCGGCATCATTAGTGTGTTGTTTTTGGCCAAAAACTCGCGCACAAGCAACGATGTGTGAGCAGGGGCGTAATCGTGGTGCAAAAGCCAATTTTTGTTCTTCCACAAATCCGGGCGTTTCTGGCGGATTGCTTCGCGCAAATTGCGCATAACTTGCAGGTAATATTCCTTATTGACCGTTCTACCCTGTGGCAAGAACTCATGATGCACCACGCCCCTGCAATCGAAGAAAACTGTCAGCAAAACTTTCACATTCGACCGAACTTGGCGCGCTTTCTTCGGTCTTGGTTCGTGCGGCAGCTTCCATTGAGATGATTGAGCTTTGGTTTCCACGTCATAACCATAAACCCACGATTCGTCACCAGTTATGACCCTCTGGAGCAAATTTGGGTCGTCGCGGACAGAGTCCAACATCTCATTAGCAATGTTCATGCGATGCTGTTTTTGGTCGCAATTGAGCAATTTTGGTACGAATTTCGCGGCGACCCGTCTCATGCCCAAATCATTGATAAAAATCGAATGGCACGAGCCAATCGATATGTTTAGGTCCTCAGCAACTTCTCTAACGGTGATTCGACGATTGGCCAATACCATTTTCTCCACTTCATTAATTTTTTCGTCTGTTGTTGAAGTGCTCGGGCGTCCGGCACGCTCTTCGTCGTTCACATCTTCTCGGCCTTCTGAGAACATTTTGTACCACCGATAAACGTTGCTTCGGTCCAAGGTAGCTTCTCCGTATGCCACAGTCAACATTCGGAATGCATCCGCGCACTTAATTTCGTTTTTCACACAAAATTTGATACAGGTTCTTTGATCCATTTTTTTGAATAGGTAAAAATCGAAGACGATCCAAAACACGTGCAAGCAAAGCAGCTGTCAACAATTAAGTGAACATTCAAAATGGCCGAGCTTGTCGGCATAAGTGAGAGACATGAGTACCAACATAACGCCACAAAAAATCGAAATTCGAATATACGTAACCCGCGAAAATTCAAAAGTCGCGATACTTTTTGAACACACCTCGTATGTGCTGGTTATTAGCGGTATGTAGTGCTTCGAACCACTCGGCCTCAGCTACCACTCCCACTTCGTACCAGCTATCGGTAGCTCGGCCAGTTAACGTTCGGGTCTAAAAAAGAAGGCGCTGCCACCCATAGGATCGCATCGGATTCTCGGACAGAGTTATTTCTTCACCCTTAATGCTTACAATCGGGTTAAGCACTGACCTGCAGTTACACTCCTCTGCAGGAAAAAAACGGGATTAAGTCCAGTGCAAGCACGCTTAAGATGGCCAAAAGGTAACGACGAAATTTCAGCGTATAGTCATCTCAATCGAGCTGACACTTCGAATAAGTGGGTTTGATAATGCATAGCACATCAATGCGGAGCTTTTTTTGGCCGGATAACAGAATATGAATTGCGCACCAGCTGTCTAAAAATACGAATATGCATTTCATTCCGATATTCGCACATTTTCTGAAGAACCAGCAGGCATATTACGCATCTTTTATAAAAGCTCAATGTCGGTTTTGCGGAACGGAGCCTACACATGTAAGCCTTGGAACAATGCGTGATGGATATAGTCGCCTATAAATGTCAGCACTGAATTCAGTACACGCTCTAGTACTTACATTATAGAGCTGAGAAACAGAATTTGTAAAAATTTAGAGTTAGAGCTTAACTTATAGAGTTTCTAAACTTCATTTGGCGATCGGAAGTGATACTAAAGCACGCTTGGCATATGCATGCAGATTTCAGGTATCGCTTCTTGGTGAAGTATCGACACAACTTTATCTTTGTCTTTTTTGACAGCACACTTTGACGTTGATGTGTCTGTCCTGCACATTTGGGCTCCCTTCAAGGCAGAATCGATTGTGTATTGTAAATGCAACGTTATCTTGGCTAGACACATTGACATCTATTTTGAAGTCATCGGTTTAGGGTTTGAGTTTGCATTGTACATTGAGCTTATTTCATATAAATTTTACATTCTGAGCAAAAGTGGCACACAGTACGGTCCCTGTGGGACTTCGGAAGCGAAAAGTCCTAGACTAAAACAGGCTTTTCCTACCTTAACTTTGAAATTGGTCGCGCACACTTGGTCTAG
Source organism: Dermanyssus gallinae (assembly GCA_003439945.1). Lineage (NCBI taxonomy): Eukaryota > Metazoa > Arthropoda > Arachnida > Mesostigmata > Dermanyssidae > Dermanyssus > Dermanyssus gallinae. Next base: position 1,998,957 of record QVRM01002189.1, read on the forward strand.
ACGCGATACCAAGTAGTTATTCTGGGACCTAATCTTAGCGCTTACAGCGCTCACAATTTGGCCGGTAGTATATTACGGTCCACTCGATCGAAATCTCGCAGGAAATCAAAATACACTGTATAAATAGGTCGCCCATTGTTGCGCGCTAGAGACCAATCGTGAGCAGCTTCAAGCGGCTAAGATTTTGTGGAGCGCCCCCTTTGTAAGGACACGCTGTTGGGGGATTAGAAGATTGCTCTCAGAGAGCAACAAGAGAAATATTTGGTCTGCAATGATCTTTTCCATAATAAAACATGAGATTTCGCTTTGCGCAAGGATACTGTTACGTGGGTCGGATCGCGATGTCCTTTTACGCACTGCGTCGCAACGGCGGGTAACTTAAAGATAGATAGATAGATAGATATATAGTATATCCGTAGCCTCAGACAATTAATCCGAGTAAAACGCGCCGCTGGCGGTTCTGCCAGCACGTCGGCTAATTAATTGAAGACAATTAGAAAAAGTGTATCAGGCATGCGGCTTTACTTCCGTCTGGGATTCTCTGCGTTTAAAAACACTTTGCGCTCAGACTGAAAGTAATGTCGTTTAATACGAAGCCGGTATGTTTCGAGACGGGAGGCAGAGTGCCTATGGGCGACTCGTGCACGCTTTTCGCGTAATCCCCAAGAATCCTGTGACTGTTAACAGTCAGTGGAGAAATGCCACTGTGGAGACTGAAACGACATTCGGCAAATTAGACGAAGGATATGGTAATATGCGTATACATTTGTAGCCAAAATACGCGCTTTAACAGCTCAAATAGTGGAAGATTTGCGCGTCGATCTCTCCAGGAATAGAAACGTAGGACAAAATGGCCAACGCTTCTTCCGAACGCAAACGTTAAAGGATGTTCGATATTATTAATTTGGATGTCTTAGTTTCCCGGAACGCCTAATGTTTCAGAAGACATGTCAAGTAAAAAACACCTGTGTATAGTCAAAAAGTAAAGCATAGTTAAGTCGATATAGAATGTACACAAATTTGCACAAACTTAAATCGAATTCCGGAGTCATGGCATAGCCTAAGTGGTTTTAAAATGCTAGATAGGCTAGAATGAGGGTGAAATGTGGAAGAACTGGTGGCGCAAGGAGGTGAACGCGGGACAAAGACCCGACGGAATCGCCAGATGGTGGGGAGAACCGGTGGTGGAAGAGGTAGTGGCGGCCGGAAGTGTAAAGAAGCCGTTCAACACTGCTGATATTGCTGGTGCTGCTAATGTCAACACAAAAAACCAACGACCAGGAGGAATAGTTAGCGGGCTGCCGCCAAGCTGCACTGAACTTAGTGTTAGGTTCCCCAATAAGTGCTTTACTCCCAGGAACCTGGTGGCAAGCTGGTCAGTCGGATGTATATTATATACATATGGCAGGGTCGAGCCCGGTCGCGTGGTGCATTCGCTTGCGCCTTGCGATCAAAGAAGACACATAGGTGCGCGGGGGGGTGGGAGGGGCGAGCCCCACCGTTGCACATTTGTATTTATCTAGGGTCTGTCTATGAAGCAATGCGAAAAGCAGTCCCGGGGGACGTTAAATCTTGGCGGAGGGTCAGCCTGAAAAATTAAATATACATATTAAATATACACACTCCTTAAATAACTTCCAGGAGAACTTAAAGTCACACCTATTACCCCGTCAATAATGGATACACTAGTCTTCCTAAAGTGATCCTCGCATAGAGGTATCACACAAGTAATTTTATTCCGGCTGCAACTTTTTACCAACACAGTGGTAACTGTAGTAGGTTTAAATTAGTTTATCCTCCTTGCAAATATTTGTAAATGTATGAAACAACATACCATTGTAATTGTGTATATAATAAATAAATGACCTTGTTCAAACGTGACGCCGCCTTGTCGAGCACGTTGGTCTCCAACCAAGGGATCTTGGAGTTGCCGGCCCAAAGAACGAAGAACTTGACGGGCTGAGACGGGCTGAGAGTTGTCTGAGAGCGGTGGGTGCCATCGATGTCTGCAAGCACGACGATGTTTGTTTGTGTGCAGGCGGTGGCACTGTTTGCAGCAGCTGGCATTCTGTTCATTGTTTGAGGAGCCTGATGACGGACTACCGTTGTGCTTCTACGATCATTCAGGCAGGGAGAAAAGGCAACCGAAAACCCGTTGGTTTGGGTGTGTGTAATGTTGGGTCTACTTTTGCTGTCGCGCTGTTTATAAACACTGCAGCAGCAGCCAGCGAACTGATGCTTGATTCGCTGGGTAATATTGTTGTTGCTGCTGCAGTATCGAGAGCCATTGTGGTCTTTTTTGGTGAAATAGGCGGCAAGCCGTTGGTCTGGTCGTCTAGTATTGTTGGCTTTGAACTGGCTACAGTTGCCGTTGTATTTAGCACCCTCGATCTTGATCTTGGTTTGATGGGAGAGAGAGATGGGTCGACGGTGTTTGATGCACTGTGGGCTCTGATGTTGTCTAGTTTGATACATATACACCTTGCTTTTTCATCGGCATAATCGTATTTAAAATCACTTTTTTTTTATCTTTCTCAATGGCAAATTTCAAAACACAACATGTTTTCCCGATGCTGATATAATAGTCACTAAAACTCAAAACTGGCCTGTTCATCCACAAGTTCAAGTATATAAATCTCCATTACTTGTTTTTCAATTTTGTTACACGCACAATTTCATCGCAGTTCCGGCCTGAGCTACTGAACAAGCCACCGCAGTATGCTTGTGCGATGGCTGCAAACTTATCTTTAAGGAGAGCCACGGCGTCCCCGCAAAATAGCAAATGTTACATACAGACCGGGAAGAATCTGACCGAGGCTGGTTGGAAAGGATTTTTATTAGATAGTGCATGTATTTCCCTAATCTCCTTAATTTGCGCGTACTTCCCTTGTACTTGTACTGTGCTCTCCACGTCGGATACTTTTTGTTTAGTACAAATATATACTGCGTTAACTACCTTTAGTTAAACAGCAACTTCGTAAAACAACCTTGCAACTTGGCAACGCAAACGAATACAACTCGCTCTTGCCGGCAATCGATTAGTATATCCTTGACTAGCGGACTTTAGCATATCTGGTCTCATCGCCCGCCTCGGGCGACGTCAAGATAAAGCCTCACCTGATAAATGATTTGTGCGGCTATGTTGCGATGAGCCCGATCCCACTGTGGTGCGATATTAACCGATATATGATCGAGCAGAACGATACTATAGATATTTCCCCTTTGAGATCAAGGGAAAGGCACCGGGCTGGACCAGGTCTTATATAAGCAGGGAACTCAGTAATTTCTTTGAAAACATCATAAGTAGCAGACGCTTGTTTAGAGTTTGGCATATTTTCAGGCTCACGTATATTCAAGAGTAAACTCTGTGACAACAGAGACGGCCCTGCCTAGTCTCTATAATGCTATCTAAATAAAAACAAATTTGAACGAAAGCTTAACAAGATAACCTCGATACCAGCAAGCGCATAATATCCATGATAACGATACATCTGCAATCATACGAACCTCGAAAATCAAAATCATGCAGTTTAGACGTGGATGCTGATTGGCTGCTGCTAACATGATACTTTGCCGTAGCCAACGACTAGAGTGTGCAAACGATTTCCCACATCTTAGGCTACGAGTTATTATATAAGAACTGTCTTTACTGCACACATCGAGGAAACTGTTCGGTCAATTCCAACTTCCCTCCTCATGAAGGATGGGTAACGTTCTCCGACACTCTATGGATAAGGCAAAATGGCTCTCTATCAATATAGCTCTTCTTAAACTAGTATAAAGTCTTGGCACGGTGTGAACTTGTCTGACTTCGGGCATTAGTAGTTTACTAAGGCGAGTTTCTCGCCTCCTAACTAAAGTGGGAAGCCGTTACATATATCTACCCTTGGAGAGCGCCCAACTGTTGTGGAAGTATTTAGGCTTCGACTGAAGAAGCGGGTTACCGGGCCAATCAGAAAACTCATGATTACTTAGTAGGCTTGCAGAGCTCTATCTCCATTATCCTTCTCCCTGGGGCAGAAGTACAAACGGCAGATATTTCGCTTCTATAAACACGTGTCTGTTTTAAGAATACGCCGTTTATAACCAGAACATTTTCTCTAGGTAAACATATAATCAAGTATAATTTAAGCCGATAATGCAATGATCTGTTTCTGAACTAAGGACAAACACGTTATTAACACCTTTTCTCTAAGCAACTGTCTTTGGGATGATGATCCTGTATGGATCCTGGATGTAGAGCTTATTTATATATTTAACTTATTCATTTATCATAAAAACCTACGTACATAGCTAACTCTGTAATATGTTAACAAATATCGCATTTACGCCAACCTAACAGCATTACAAACATCCTAAGTTTTCTTGAAAATCTTCATAGATATCCCACCTATTGCTTATTCAAATAAAAATGTCGTTTCGTTTCGCCGTGCTTCAATAATACGTATCTATTCATCGAAGCGATAAACGGCCATACAGAGCCATTACATTGTATGGCAAAATACAAGTTTATATAATCTGTGGGATGATATAAACTTGTATTTTTGTTTAGATAAGAACTAAAGTTGGCTTACTAAAGTGGCTAAAGATAACTATATTGCGTTACCCCGATAGTGAAAGAAAATGAGAGTTGAACGTACAGTTGATTTTCATTCGAAAATGACGATTTTTCGCAAAGATTTACACATGCGAATTATCTCAGCAAGCAGCAGTTCGTTATTTATCATCATTAAAATAAACATTTTACAAAATGATTTAATAATACATTTTGGAAACTCAGTTGCTTGCCATTTTTAGCAGTTGCGTCTGCGTAAATATATATAGAGATTGTGGTGCAGTATTTAAAAGGTTGTCTCACTAGCAAAAACTTGAAATTCGCTGACATTTAACGATACTGTTCTACCTAACTTTACATACACTATTTGCAAATATCAATCTACATGTATGATACGTAATTCTGCATTTTGGCTTTTATGTTAGACCCAATCATTCTCTAATGTTTTCCTTCCCTCAACAGTCCTTATGGCAGCGTGGCCACCGACTCACAGCGGCATATTCTTCTCTATATCCAAAACAACCGATATACGTATTATTTGACTGAAGTACTGGATAAGAGAAAGAAGACAGAAATTTCTGTAACAGAGCTGCGCGTTTACCCACTCACACAAAAATGGTCCTAAACTACGTTAACTCTACTTACGTTTTTGGAACGCACACGCGCACCAGGAAGGTCATTTGGCACACAGGACGGGTTTTTCAGTCCGAAGATGAGCGGTCACTGGTATGACACGCATGTGTACGCAGTACATATGGACTGCGTCTAGCCTTCACAATCTTTTTGAACTGTTGCTGTTCGGGAATTTCGATTAGCTGAAGTGAGTGGTTCTTTTGTGGGTGGTTCTTTTTGTAGGTTTCCGTACGAAGCTTCTACAGGGAAGACACATTTTTACAGAATGAGCGTTCAGATTTGTCACCGCCTCATCGTTTAAGCGCTGTGTTTAACAAAACGTCTTTTATTGACTTAAAACAAAATTAGGTCTACACACGGAACCAGCAGGTTAAGCAACACCTGAAATAATTAGACCACGCCATGCGCTTTCAGCACCAAGTATACGTGCTTCATGCGTGAATTAATTGCGCGGCTGCTACACCAGAACTTGCTCACCGTGAACCACGTCTAAGCTATGAAAAAAGATGCGCATGCAGCACCTAAATATAAGGCGTAATGTTTGTAGTGCCGTAAGGTAGGTCCGTCCTGGACAACTATGAATGATAGCATAATTAAATAAAAATAAAGTGATAAAAATTGCTCCTGCAAAACATGCCAGCTGATGTCTGTCGTTTTGTTATTTTTGCTTTGTAAGTACTTTGTTTAAGTAGGTCAGAGTAAGGTAGAGGTGATCTAAGCCCACACATTAATTTTGCGTATCTCAAATCGGCTGGTAGCGGTTGCCATTAGTTATTCAATTAGAATTCGTCTTTCTTTGCTGATTCCGTTAGATCTAATATACATTATCCTTCTGGTACTCTTTTCTGGAAAAGTCTAGATAAGTCCACTTTGAGAAAGCTTTACTTGGCCAATGGCAGAGATGAGGTGATGACACTATCCTCTAATCAATTAAAAATTAAAGATAAGTAGATCCGATTATGCCTAGAATCTTCCCCTGATAAATTCTAAACTCACGGCCACAACTCTCATGCCGAGGTAAGTCACCCAGAAGCAAAAGCTGAGAGCATTAAGCCACTGATTTAAAAGCCACTATTGACTGTTTTGTTGTCGGCAGTAGCCTGGTCAGCTAACGCAGTATTATACAGGTAGTTCAACAAGTTCTTAAAATGAGCTTTTCAGAATTCGAATTTTGGCGCGCTTTCACCGCTATTGGAAACGGCAACTTTTCAAATGCTAGCAGTCAAAATATTATGGTGATTGGCCGTTGCGATTTCGTTTGATCGCTTTTCCCGTGCAACGTATCGGCGTGATTTTGAAAAATGGAGAAAAAAGAGTTTCGAGTGGTTATCAAGCATTTTTATTTTAAAGGTTGGAATGCGACCCAAGTGAAAACTGAGTTAGGCGAGGTGTACGGTGACTCTGCGCCATGTTTTGCCACTGTTTCCAACTGGATTAATGAGTTAAAAAGAGGTCGCAGGAGCACCGAGGATGAACTACGTTCAGGACGCCCAAAAACGGCAACTGATGAGGAAAACGTGGAAAAAGTGCGGAAAATCGTTGCCGCAGATAAGCGAGTGAACATTAGGGAGATAGCGGAGGTCTTGGGGATCAGTTTGGGTAGAGTGCATTTCATCCTGCACGAAAACTTGAAGATGAAAAAGCTCAGAGCAAAATGGGTGCCGCATTTGCTCAACCAAGGCCAAAAAGACGCGCGTGTTTCCGCTTCACAGCGAAATTTGGCCAAGATGTCGAAAAATCCGTCGGATTTTTGGCGCAGATTCGTGACCGTCGATGAAAGCTGGGCTCACTAGACTCCCGAGACACAAGAAGCATCTCGTCAATGGTGTGCACCTGGTGAAGGACCTCCGAAGAGGGTGCGGACAACGGCATCGGCCGGAAAGATGATGGCTACGGTTTTTTGGGACCAACGTGGAATAATTCTGGTCGACTACCTTGAGAGCGGTAAAACGATCACGGGAGAATATTATGCAAGACTGTTGGACTGCCTGAAGCAAGAACTCATCGTGAAACGGCCCGCTTTGCAGAAGAAGGTTGTCCTGTTTCACCAGGACAATGCTCCCGCACACAAGTCGCGGCAAGCAACGGCAAAACTGGCCCAACTGAGGTTCGAACTTATTGAACAACCTTCCTATTCTCCAGACCTGGCCCCCTCTGATTATTTCCTCTTCGGACATTTTAAGAATAGTCTCGGTGGAAAGCGTTTTTCCAGCAATGAAGAGGTTAAGGCTGCTGTCAATGCCTATTTTCAGTCTAAAGACGCGGAATTCTACTCAAGAGGTATAAATGCTCTGAAATCTCGGTGGGAAAAGTGTATTGAGCTTCTCGGGGAGTATATCGAATAACAAAAAAATAAAAACAAGATTTGGAAAATTATTGGTTTTCATTCTAAGAACTTGTTGAACTACCTGTAAATATACGGGCTATTGCCATGCAAAGGTTCAAATCCTGCTCTAGGAGTTTGTTCGTCTCTGCTGATCCTGCTAGGTCTGCGTGAGGCCTGCTTCTACATTCATTTGCCAGGGGAACCTATAAGGCCTAGCATGAGAAGGCGCGGATCAAGGTAAAGATACAATTTAGGCGATGAAGTCGTTCACTAGCCAATAAAAACTAAGGATATGTCGGCTCGACTTTGTCTGAATCCCTCGTGACGAACCTCAAAGTAATAGGTATGATGCGATACTATCGTACCGAGGGGGTCACACGGAGGCGGTAGCTTAAGACCCGACCAGACAATCCGCGTTCGTTAACGGACGCCATATCTCCTGCAGACACTTGTAGCCAAATCTTAGAGACGAACTGTACGACATAATGGCAACACATAGCAAATTATAAATATTGAAACTTAGCCGTACATAAGTATTCTTTCCCTCGAAATGATACAGCCAGTGTCAGTTAATGCAGGACAGAGCTGTCTAGTTATAATAACGGCAGAGGCCAAACAAGAGAAAATGTTCAGCATTACCTGCTCTTGCAGTGCTCGCGAACTGGAGCAGTTTTATCTAGCCTCGTTGGGAGTCGTTCGCCCGCTTGTATGTATGTTAACTGCACGTCTCAGCAGGGGTTAGAGTGCCCGTCAGTAGCTTAAAAAGAGAAGAGGGAGAACTTGTTAAGAGCCTTCTGTTTACAAAGGCCACTGATAGCTCGGAAAAGGCGTAGGATGAGACTTTTGTTCGAGATGGGTTAATTAGAAGGTGCTCTTCCATCCAATGGCGGACGAAAGAGCAGATTCTGTCAGGATATTCTACGAAAGAAAAGTAGTCTCACCCGCCAGCCTATTGTCTTGCTTGTGAGCACATATTAACCCGACCACAGCACTTTATTCTTTTACTCATATCGAGCTACTGCAGCCAAACCGCCTTTTGTATTACCAAAAAAAAAGCTTAACAAGCTCCATACTAGGAAGGAAATCTAGTCTATTTGCAAAAAGTACGCTTAGCATTGTCTGGTTGTGACTCTTATGCGCGGATCAACGGATTAGATCCCATATCGCCCAAAAAATATATTTACGTTCGTTTAACTGTGAGGTCGTATGGCAAACAGGAAATTAGCAAAACCAACAACAAGTGCCTCTTGTCGCACTCCCTGTAGGGCTGGTAGGGAACAAAACCCGGTACGTTTAGACAGACGTTTTTTTTATTACAAATTATCAGCTATGGCATGCTTCGAATGGGGCCTCACTGACTGTTGACGATGAGGGCCCATTTCTTGCCCTATAATCATTTTGCACACAATGCAACAGTTTTCTTTGCAGTGAGGCCGCAAACAACCTCTTTCTCTGCTGATGCGTTGCTCGCTTTTTACTGTTATCCGACAATCTTACTAACGATAGGTTACATCACCGACAGGGTTGACTGGCATTAGAAGATCCTCGTTTGCTAACGCAGCGTTGCAGCGTCGTTAACTGCCAGTCAGTAATTCCGGGTGTGGCATTTTCGAATTCGCGGATTTCTGTGTGGCATGGTCCGCAGCGTAGAAGTATGACTAGCAACGTAGCGCCTTGGCCCTCGAATATGATAATTGTGTTAACGCGTCGTCTGGATGGACCGGTGATAACACGCATAGACGATTATTGACAAACGTAAGTCACCGTGATGTTCTGGATGATAAATATTCGTGCCAAAACCCAGCGTACGATGTATCACAGTATAATTAACGGTCGCGACGGCACCCAGAGTCGTACAGCAACATTATCCGCTACCTCGCTCAGAGATAGCTTTCCCTGCTGTAACGGGCTCTAGAGTCGTAGGCGGTTTGCGGTACATATGTCTGCTAAACGATCCTTGTTCGCTCCTAACCACCCACTTGTTTCTAGGCGCAAGGGCCGACGGTCTGTAACCATGACGTATCTTAGGGGATTTACAAAGTTTAATGAAACAGGCCAGGCTTTTCAGGTCATCCTCGTAGCCGTTAGAGAACAGGTTGCCAAAAAGCTCATTAGGGTTTTCTGCGGTTGCGTGTGACTACTACATAAAAGTGTAGTATGCTATTTTCTCTTTAATAAAACTTGTTCTTTGTCTGCCACGCGTTACTAATAACGTTTATCCTTTCGGTCATCTGCAATAATCTCCGCGAAGTTTAGCAGAGCCTGCATTTCGTGAATAATGCTGGCGCCCGCCACATCGTGTCTCAGCTCCTCAGCAATTTCGAATTGATCTTGCACGGCAGTCTATTATCTAATTCTCAGAATAGAACGTCTTAGGCGTTGCCAGGCTCATCGGCTTCACGAACTCCCTCTCACGTGGCTCTGATTTGCTAGATGCCCAACGAGATAAATATGCGTCGGCTTCTGTTGACCTGGATTGGCCCGCACCAACGGTTCTGCTTGGCTAGCTTCTGTTGCCAACCTATCAAAAGCCATGGCGAAAATGCTGACCTAGCTCTACGGTCGGCATGCAACCAATGGACGCTTCGGGCTCCCAAACGAATTATGGTACGACTGCGTTTACGGTACACTATAGTTTCCCAAATGGCCCGCTCCAGGACGTTCTTCTCTATTATTGAGTACACGCCCCACAAGGCCGTCTGACTGTAGCTCATTGGTTACTTTCTTGGCTGATTTGGAGTCGGACTTCTTTAAGAGTATCAGCAACGATTGATCCATTGGCAATCTTAACTTAGACTGTCGCATGCGGGCCGAGCGGCTCACCGTGAGTCTTGGCCCCAGGTTGCAAACCCGTCTGCAGGACAGCTCCAGGGTGCGCAGATGGGTCTGCCCCTGAAGCAAGCCTATGACCAACTCTCCTAACTTCTCATTGGATTCCGCAATTCCTACCACCGGAACTCCTGAGAATGAGCGCGGTTCCCGCGCAGGTCTCAATTCCTGACCTAAATCCGTGGTATGTCGCTCTCGGCGAAGAATACTGAATCCATCATGCTGCGCAGGTGTTTACCGTTAATGCCCCTCTCCTTTTTGCCGCGCCGTTACCCTTGCTGGTCGGGAAACACAGAACGTCGTTTCCCACATGGTTGACCGACCCTCGTAGCTAAACGGCCTCCACCAGATAAATGCTCCCATGCGGGAGAAAGTCCGCCAGGACTCGCTGGCGCCGGCGATGCTTTACACTGCACGGAATGCTGGTTACCATCACCCTCTGTGTTAGGCATTTTCCCTATATCTTCCAGCAGATCCAAGCTCTTAAATCTAAGTCCGGGGTCGATCCAGTAATACGTAAGCATATACTTGGTGCGCGCCTGTCCACTTCTCTGAAGCATTTCTCATCGCGTGCAGGGTGTGTTCGACTTTGCAAGCCACCTACTGCACGCCTCTAGACGTCTTTGCGCACGCACACCCTAATGCACGTAAATGCGCTGCACAGTGCCGTATCAAGTAATAAAAAACGAAGCTTGAGAACGCTGCTCGACTGCTTCTCTTGGGTGCCCACCTGAGTCTCTTCTTTCTTAAGTTCTCCATCTCGGCGCCTAGACTTACGCATTTCCTACATAGAGTCAACTTTTTCCTTCAGGTAGTTGACATAAAATGCCTTAAAGATTTAACACTGTCAACTTTCAAATGTTTACTCAACCTGTCGCTTATACCCGCTGCACGTCTGTGGACCCTGTTGCCTGTAAGTAAAGTGACTGCTACTCTAGTAAGCAGTCCTGATCTAGCCAACCCAGGACCCCCTGTGGGCTTCTCGTTGTTCAGCTCTGAAGCCAGGACTATTATTTTACTTGACCCTGCCGGCGTAACACAGTTCAGGGATTGTTTCAGTCGACTGGTAGAAGAACTCGAGGTCGGTTGCAGTAGCAGACTCTACGATGCTCTGTTTCAGTGCGACGGATGAGTCCCACTACACGACAAGGTGTACCGCCGCCTTAACGAAGACACTGATGACTTGACTAAAGCCCGTATTAGAGCTGTTGCCGCCAAAGGCTCGGACGCTTAGTTACATATATCGGCGTAGACCTCTGATTTGGTGTAAACCTAGGACCTGGTCCTCTGTGATTATCATATCATCACCTTTATTGAAAAATGGATATTACAATAACAGCGAAGCAGTTTCAAATCTGTGAACGATGTGCAATCCTCTAGGCAAATAAGTTATTCACAACGTCCACATGAGCAACCTCGTGAGGGTAGATGAGGACGCCGCTCCCGAGTTTATTTGGTCTTAGAACAAAGCATCTAGTAAGACGATTTTGACGTGCCAGCTGTTTAAGCATGTGGTAATCGGCGTGAGATTGGTATTCGCTGATACTAGGCTATGATGTGATATGCTCGCGTGGCAGACAGCAGCTCGCTTTACAAATGTATCCTGCGAGCTCTGAAAAAAGTCAACATTTCTTTTATAGAATGGCACCTATACGTGAGAGCAATAATTTCACTTTGGTACCACTAAGATTTGATACAGCTTTAAGCACGCATTATGGTCCTGTATAATGAAGGACCGCATTATGAGATTACACATTTGAGACGCGGCTTTTACAGCCTTGCCCATGTGAGGTCTAAACTTCATTTGACGGCCGAAAATTACCGCAATGTCTTTGTAGAGTAAGACTTCAGAAATGGGTTGGCCGTTTAGCATATATTGAACAGTATCTGTCATTGTCTTGCGAACGGCAGACTTAGAAGAAAATAACTGCATGTGGTTTTTCTCTGCCCATCAGAATACAGCATCAGTAGTTTTCTGTAGAAATGCTGCGTTGTTGTCCTTATATGCCTTAACATATATTTTAAGGTCTTCTGCATATAGCTTAAATGTAACACCAAAATTTCAAAGCATTGCCCCGAGATCCTGTACAAGAATAGTGTACAATAGCGGGGTTAGGCACGAGCCCTGCGGAGCACCGGATTCACATCTGCCGAATACCTATTCTTATTTTTGACGACAAATGTACGGTTTTCCGGGTCTGCTCTACACCAATTTATGACTCTATGGCCGATAGTCAACGCTGACATTTTTATCTGAAACAAATGGTGGTCAACACGATCGAATGCACGTGAAGAATCAAATTAAACAACATGTCGAGAAATGTTGCGATTTCGGTTGAGTGCCCAATCGTGAGCTACTTCCAGTGACTGGGTAACACGTGAACTATGCTTGCGCGTCGGAGTAATAATGGATTGTCGAAAGAAACTTAGTGCTTCACCGTCATCAAAGAAGCCAGCAAATATGCTTGATAATGGTTCAGCCAAACTATCAAAGAGCTCCTCGCATATAATTGAGGAAAAATTGTCGCAAGCATTTTCTCCTAAGGTTGTTAAGGTGCACTATTATCTTCTCCTTGGTAAAAATAATATAATTTATGAGTCGGTCGGGATCTGATTAAAGGTGTTGGGAGTCCCGGACGGCTGAACATAAACGCTGTCAACATAGCTTTTCATACTGCTGCTGCTTTGTTGGAAATCCCTGTGATCGTGTGTTTGTCAACTATAAATGAAGCCACTTTAGACTGCAGTGTTAATTGTCGACATATATCGAACAGACAGCATATCAGCAGCGTCTAGATGCGTTCCTTATGAACGTTTGGAGGTTAGATGACTTAGGCCTTCTTAACGGAGTAAACATCTCCATGAGAAATATGATGGCATTCACAAATGACGTGTATTATAATTCGATGGAGTCGCAATGGGATAAAACGAACGCCCGTTGGTGGCTGCAATGTTAGCCCCAATTGCGCCATAGTCCGTTTGAAAGTAACCTAGGGAACAGCTCGCCAACTTTTGAGATGCGTCAATAAGTGTTTTAAAGTTGTTCGGAAAGTATAATATATTAATTTTTTTTAATTGAAAAATTCTTTATTTTTTTTTTAAAAACTTTTGAACAGCTTAGTATATATATATATATATATATATATATATATATATATATATATATATACATATATATATATATTAGAAACTAATATACGTTAAATCAATAAAACAAAACTTTAAGACAATAGTTAATCGATTGTATTCATTCAAAAAGTACTCTTTATTGTTATCTACACTATCTCTGGACCAGACTATCGGTTCCCATGACAGAGTATTCCGGTTTTTGCATCTCAAGAAGTGTCTCCCCTTGTGTTTTTACTGCTTTTGGTAAAGCGAATTTAGTTTCCTGTACATAGTTCTGAAGACATTTGAACAACAGTCGCAACAATTTGCAACAGCCGCTCTCCACCTTGAAGAGCCTTACTGACCATACTTAGCTCGAAACCATAGTATAAAAAGTCCAACCAAAAATAGAGTTGGACCTTACACGCGTCTTGTCATGATGCTGCCTGACAAAGCCCAACATGTACGTTCGGGATTACAGTAGACTCTGATACATTGCCGATACTCTCCGCAAGCAGTGGGCGACAGCCAAATAACTAAGTTATTAGCTTTGGTTTTCCGTAGAAACACGCTAGTCGAAAAAAAACTGACCATCGGCTGTTAGTTGACAAACAAAAACAGCATGGATAACGTCGAGCGAGGTTTCGGTAACGAAATCACGAGATGCTTCAATTAAATAGCTGTTTTGTTTGTGCTCAGTGTACAAAGAGATCAGCCAAGTCCGGAGGAAACCACGAAAAGAATCTCGGAACATCCAGACAATAGGAACGGAGGTTTTTTTACTATAGACCCATCAAATGCCTTCAATTTAATCAACGATAGTTACTGATGGGCATTGCTGACTTTGCAACCTGGATCTTGGAGAATATTGTCTGGAAGCCGACGACTTACTCCATACCTGTGCTGTACGTTGTTGCTGAACGCAATTAGCAGGTACGATTGGGAACAACGGAAACGACGGCTAACGTGTAATGCGCAAAATAACCCAATTTCCCCCAGGAATGGCAAAACTTTGCCATTTGCGCGACGCAGCACCGGTGAAGTTCAGGAAAATAAACCAGCTGCAGTCCATTAACTCATCCAGTCCAGCGATTTCCAATCGCCTGACTTACTGTTTAGCGTGCACCCAAACGTTTATTGAAGCCCTGGGCTGTCGTTATCGCCTTTCCGCAACCTGCGCTCCCAAGCAGTTAAGAAAACGGCATCAATGGAGCACACGAGGGATTCCTGCCGATTTCTACAGCGCCTGTGGCTGCAGGCCTGCAATGCTATCACTTTTTCTGGAAATAACCGCTTTAAATGCGGAAGCAACCGTACTCGTACGCGATATGCACAGTGCATGGGTTTCACAATTAGCTTTGTCGCACAAGCGGATTTTACATGCCAAGCGATAACTGTGTCCGTAAATACTGTCAAGCTGCTGCGTGTCCGATCTACCACTTGAATGTTGTTTGTGTTTCGCCGCCTTGCCTGCGGGAACTGGTAGATTAGCTTATCGACAGCTAAGCCGGATTTATGCAACAAATAGTACGGTATGGTATGAAAACGCCAAACTAACTAGTTGTTTTCTGGGCCGACTAGTATATTTTCTGGCTTCAATTCGACTTCTCGTAGATTGTCCTAGAAAAAGGACCGCGTCTGCATTCTGCACTACGCCATGCGATCACCTCAAGCAGCTAAACGGAGAAGTTGAACTATGACAATCGCCCCATTATCACTCGATTTGCGACATACTGCTTCCATACGAGGAGTTTTGTGCAGCGGGCATTTTATGAAGCTTCTTCAAAAAAGGTAATTGTAAAAGTTATAGTTGCATTGCAAACTCTACCACTAAAAACAACGCCAAGCGCACTAGCGTTAAATATGTATATATATATATATATATATATATATATATATATGTTTATATATGTGTGTTCGCAGGTTTTGTATATTTTTTTCCTGCTGCGCCGGCATATTCTGTGTCTATCGCTTAGCAGACGCAAGTTACATAGATTTCAGGAAATATATCATTATTCTTTGACATATATTCTATCAAGCATGTAATTTCCCAGCGTGTAAATGGCGACGAAGTGGGCGTTTATGTTGAGCTTTGCAAACACGAACTCGAATAAACCACAAACGGCACAGATACACTATACCATATTGTAGAATATGTGTGTAAGATGAATGCTTGTACATAGGATGAGGGGGTCACCTAGGTGGGTCACCGCAGGTAGCCGCACAGAACCTAGACAACAGGGTGTAACATGCTACAGGACCTGGATCGGCATGTAGTGTTTATTTATACTATTTTATATTATGACGATGATGGACAGATGGACGACGACGACGACGACGAGAATACTGCACCTCTGCTTGGAACATCTTGCCGCAGTCGTCACAGAAAGATCACTGATTACTCGTCTAAGTAGGAGATGTCGGGGTTATCATGTCATGACGTTTGATTGCCATTCTGGCATTCAACTCTGTGCATATATGTAGGTGCAAACATCGACCATGTGTATGCAGATAAAGGTGTTTTCTCTTGTCGTGTTGTTGTTGTCGTTGTTATTGTTGTTGTTGTTGTTGCTGTTTTGTTACTGTGGTTGCTGTTGTTGTTGTTGCTGTTGTTGGGTCTCGTCTTACGGTTCCCGCAGAAACATTGCCAGCTTTGCTGAACAACCCTGGTCGACAGAGCCGGTCTCATTGCCGGTTTAAGGCAGCCGGCCGGCTTGGCTGGAAATCCAATAAGGGTAGGGAGTCATGGTGCCCGTGGTGGTGGTGGGGGCGGCGGCGGCATCGGTGGCGACAGAAACAGAAGCTGCAGCAGCAGAACCAGAAGCAGGAGACAATCGTATCTTTGCCCCGGGGGCTTGTTCGTGTATTTTGAGCAGCGAGCGACAAGCACCATCAGCAGCATCAGCGACTTCTATTACTACGGGTATTACTACTACCACCACTACTCCTTCTCCTCCACCTCCTGCTCCTACGACTACTACTACTACTACTGTTACTACACGACTACAACGATTACTACACAGGCTGGATTGCTCCTCCGTAAACAGTGCAACCGATCCCACAGCGACTTGGGTTGTAGCCTTGCTGCAACCCAGAACGAAGCAACGACGAATAAGCGAGCAAGCGACCGGCCGGCAGAGCGAGTGCATGCATCTACGAAGATGAGGGCGGACAAGGTAGCCGAAGGCGTCTAGCGCAAGACGCAGCCGCGGCTGCTCAAACCCCCCCCCCCCTCCCCGAAACAGGGAGCCAACCCCAGACAAACAGACAGACAGACAGACACAGAGACAAAGGAAAGAAGAAATTGAACTAAAGATATATAAATATATATATATATATATATATATATATAGAAGGAGAGAGCGCCACCGAGTGTCACACACGCACTCACGCTTGGCGGAACCGGCGGAGGCAGCCAGAACACGCTCGCTTCTTGAATGTAACCGAGAACGACCTCGAAATGACCCTCGTCCAAAGCCCTCTTGGCTAAAGTGGCCAGGCCTTTAGACCTTTTATCGGAAAACGACTCAACTGCTAGCGTGACTACGGCGGCGATAGCAGTAGCGACGGTATCAACTAGAAATTGCTTGACTCGTTATAGCACGAAACAAACGCAACGTAGATCGGACACTTTGTTACTACGAGTGATGCTGAACACTCTCGGATACAAGCAGACCATGGATAAATATTATAGCTTAATCATATATATATATATATATATATATATATATACAGTCCCTGAAAAAAATATAGGGTCCCATTTTTGTTATATTTCACGCATTTATTATAACATATCGTGTTAAAATCACAGTGATACATGCTCACAGAGTAACAGCGAAGACTTCTATCGACATTTAGGGTCTCGGATTACTTTGAACCACGAGATTTTCACATTTGGCACAGCTACACCGCGAAAAAATTATAAGGCCACTAGCAAGATACCTATTTTAACAAATTAATTAAGCAGATCAACGGCATTTGGGCTAATTCCACGGCATTTAGACTATACATAGTACTCAGTGAACTTCCCATAAAGTCAGATAACCTCAAAAGTGCGGTTTGGTATAGTGTTAAACGAATTTTGGATGCCGTTTTGCAAGAGCTCGTCCCAAGCCTCGAAAATTGTTTTTTATCCGTGTAAACTTTTTGTTCGAGCCAGCTCCACACATTCTGGATCATATTAAGATCAGATGAGAGTGCAGGCTAGCGAAGGAATTCAATGTGACGTTGGTCGAACCAGCTTCCAATCAGCCTGGCGATGTGAATCGGGGCGTTATCGTGTGTAAAAACGAAGTCTGGCCATCCCATCAGCTTAAAATGCGCCGATTGCTCTTTTAGCAAATCCCCGTATCGCGTCGAATAAACACCGTCTAAAAAAACAATCGACGACTTTGTATAATATCCGACAGCAGCCCAGATCACCACTGAATCGCCACCTAAGTGACGTTTTGACAAAATTCGTTCTTCCTTGCGGACATCGTGCGAATAATAGTAAAATCGATCCGATTCATCAAAGTTAAACTTTTTTCATTCGAAAAGAGCGCTCTGTGTCACTCAGTGGTCCATCACATCGTATCGTGGGCACTCAGTGGTCCATGACATTTTATCGTGGGCGAAGTCAAGACGAGCTTTCATCGGTCAGCGGTCAATCGTTGTTTTTTCTTGTGTTTTTGCTAATTTGTTTTCCTGAGGAAGCTTTGCACAATTTCGCACTTTCGTTTGCACGTCGGCCGCCGCCGCAATTGCCCTTGCCGAGGGCGTAGAGTTCGACGCTTTCTTCAGAATTGCAGCTTGTTTCGTTCCGAAATAAAATTTGGACGCCTGGAACTCATTTTTTACGGCGTATTGTTTACCTAAATAAAAAAAATTATTTACTACTTTGGCACAACGCCCCAATTGATAGGAAATTTTGCGATTAGAGAGGCCGATGTCCTTATAAGCATTGATATGGGCCTTTTCTTCACCCATGAGGCGCCAGCCTAAGCCTATCGTTTGAACAAGGAAAAACTTCTGGTAGGAGGTCTGCCTTTGTTTCTGTCGAGCCGTTAAATGAGCCCAAATGTCGTTATTCCGTTTAATTCACTCGTTAATACATGCATCTTGTTAGTGACATTATCATTTTTTCGCGGTGCAGCTGTGCCAAATGTGGAAATCTCGTTGTTCAAAGTAATCCGAGATTCCAAATGTCGATAGAAGTCCTCGTTGTTACTCTGTGAGCATGTATCACTGTGATCTTTACACATTTGGTTATAATAAATGCGTGAAATGTGGCAAAAGTTGGTGGCCCTATATTCTTTTCAGGGACTGTATATATATATATATATATATATATATATGTATATATATATATATATATATATAGCAAGAGCTATGTGAAGCTATAGATAGCGGATGCTACGAACATTGTGACTCACCTATATATATATATATATATATATATATATATATATATAGATGAGTCACAATATTCCTAGCATCGGCTGTCTATAGCCTTATATAGCTCATGCCGATAACAGCGCTGAAAGTTTGAAGTAACAAAACTAGTATCATACGAATTGGTTTCAAATTGCGTTTTAATTTTAGAAGACTTGACTATTGAACTCTAGGGGACTAGACTGAACAATAAAAGGCATGCGGTACTTGTCCGTCTGTTGTTTGTATTCCATGCTACGCATTTTTTGACCCGCCTAGTGTTGTATAAACGTCATATATATGCATACTTAATATGCGTGATAACAATTGTTAACCCCGTTACGAGTTAAATAAAATGTAAGTAATATGCGTGATATGTGGCAAGATGGCCCTGATATTACAAACCGGTCATAAACATTAGGACAATTATACAAAGAACGATTCATTGCGTTTCATACGTTTTCCAAGATGTATCTACTTACAGGAGTTTTGTGTCCAATAAAATGCACGACATATACAGGTGGTTCAACAAGTTCTTAAAATGAGCTTTTCAGAATTCGAATTTTGGCGCGCTTTCGCCGCTATTGGAAACGGCAACTTTTCGAATGCTAGCAGTCAAAATATTATGGTGATTGGCCGTTGCGATTTCGTTTGATCGCTTTTCCCGTGCAACGTATCGGCGTGATTTTTAAAAATGGAGAAAAAAAGTTTCGAGTGGTTATCAAGCATTTTTATTTCAAAGGTTGGAATGCGACCCAAGTGAAAACTGAGTTAGACAAGGTGTACGGTAACTCTGCGCCATGTTTTGCCACTGTTTCCAACTGGATTAATGAGTTAAAAAGAGGTCGCAGGAGCACCGAGGATGAACTACGTTCAGGACGCCCAAAAACGGCAACTGATGAGGAAAACGTGGAAAAAGTGCGGAAAATTGTTGCCGCAGATAAGCGAGTGAACATTAGGGAGATAGCGGAGGACTTGAAGATCAGTTTGGGTAGAGTGCGTTTCATCCTGCACAAAAACTTGAAGATGAAAAAGCTCAGAGCAAAATGGGTGCCGCATTTGCTCAACCAAGGCCAAAAAGACGCGCGTGTTTCCGCTTCACAGCGAAATTTGGCCAAGATGTCGAAAAATCCGTCGGATTTTTGGCGCAGATTCGTGACCGTCGATGAAAGCTGGGTCCATCACTACACTCCCGAGACCCAAGAAGCATTTCGTCAATGGTGTGCACCTGGTGAAGGACCTCCGAAGAGGGTGCGGACAACGGCATCGGCCGGAAAGATGATGGCTACGGTTTTTTAGGACCAACGTGGAATAATTCTGGTCGACTACCTTGAGAGCGGTAAAACGGTCACGGGAGAATATTATGCAAGACTGTTGGACTGCCTGAAGCAAGAACTCATCGTGAAACGGCCCGCTTTGCAGAAGAAGGTTGTCCTGTTTCACCAGGACAATACTCCCGCACACAAGTCGCGGCAAGCAACGGCAAAACTGGCCCAACTGAGGTTCGAACTTATTGAACAACCTTCCTATTCTCCAGACCTGGCCCCCTCTGATTATTTCCTCTTCGGACATTTGAAGAATAGTCTCGGTGGAAAGCGTTTTTCCAGCAATGAAGAGGTTAAGGCTGCTGTCAATGCCTATTTTCAGTCTAAAGACGCGGAATTCTACTCAAGAGGTATAAATGCTCTGAAATCTCGGTGGGAAAAGTGTATCGAGCTTCTCGGGGAGTATATCGAATAAGAAAAAATTAAAAACAAGATTTGGAAAATTCTTGGTTTTCATTCTAAGAACTTGTTGAACTACCTGTATATATATATATATATATATATATAATCTTGAAATCAAAAAGCTTGTTTGCGTTAATGCACGTCGGTCATATATATCTAAAACGCACCTTTCATGTTTGTGATTTATAAAAACGGAATGCAAGGACATTTAAAAATGCTTTGCCAACAAGGCTATGTCTAAGCTTCATTGTAAAGACATAACATAGTCAATGCCCTAGCTTTGCGGCTTGTACATTAGAACGAAACGGACAGTTTACCCGTTGCGTTCACATAGCACGATGCATACAAAGTGATTTAGGAATATCTGAAGATCACCATATGGAATTGTAGAGCTCGTTAAAGCAAATATTTTTCCCAATGGAACATAGTCTCTAAAAAGTATTGTTCCGGAGTAAGAGTGAAATTACTCTAATTTGTGACGCTGCTGTTTTTGCCCGACATAAAAGCACAAAATGTGCAATTGCGAGACAACCAGATCTATTCAAAAACTAAGCACACTGTCATGTTCTTGAGAACATGTTTTGGCTTCTTTAGAAGAATATATAACGCCGGGTAGAAGATGCAACATGGCCGTTTAGAACAGAATTCGCAAAAGTTAAGTTATTTTATTAGCTTTCACACCAAATGTCTCAAAATAATTACCCTGCGATCACTCACAGCGCTTAAAACTAGCAAATTCAGGCAAACGCACATTTCATTTTGGTACCCAACTTATGGCAATGCGAGTTGTAGTTGCGAAGTTACCACGATTTTTTGGCGGGCATGTCGAGATTAAGTGCATGCACAAATGACTGTGCATAAATGACGTGGCGACGTTCACTACCGACATCGGGTCACGCGGCAGCGCTATACATGCTCAATCGCTATGTTTAGAATAATCATGAAGGCCAATAAACGCAGTACCAATCGTTTGTATATGTACGCTTGAAATAAATAGAGTTAGCACATCGGCTGGTATGCTAGCTAACGTGCGATGTACATTGTGATCAGTTAATTGATTACTCGTTTGTAATGAGATAATTCGTTTTAGGGTTTTTTTCAGATGCTCACAACAACGTAGAAGATGCAGGGGGCGATGGCCAGTCAGTAAATGAAGCTGGTAAGCCATAGCTAGATCAAGTTCAGTCACGAAATCAACTACCATTTATCGCAGAACACAAATTGGTTGTTGTTGTTGTCGTTTGTGTCGTTGTTGTTATTTGTTAAGCTGTGATTTAAGTTCTAGTTCTCTTCAATAAACTTAAGATTTTAAGAGCATTTTTTTAACGTGGGTTTATTACTATCTACGTTGTTTATAATTTCGATTTCTTAACTCAATGTGTGAAAGTGGAAAGCGATATCTTACGTGTGTACTACGTAAGCTACGGTTAGAGCAGGACTAGCCGAAGTTCGAATGTATGATATCATAGGGCCCATACTGGTGGAATGGAACCCCCGTCTCCCCACCCGAAGAACTTGCTGCAGGCCGGCAGCTTGAAAAGTTGAAAGCTCTTGTGAATAGCGGGTGCGGTCTGATGTGAGGCGCACATTGGTCTAGTGGTAGACAAAAAAAGGAGACGATGGTGAAACTCGACGTTCTTTTTTTTGATAGGATGGTAACCGGACTGGCCTGCTTGCCTCTGACTGCTTTCGAAGCAGTGCGCCTAGCCAGGCGCATCCATTAGACAACGCTTAGGCCTGCTAAACTGTTCTAGGACCCCTCGATAGTAGATGTGGTGGAAGCGGCGCCTTTTTAGAACGCGGCTCTGGTTGCCGCAGCGGCGACAACGACGGCCACTGCGACAGGTAGCGGCATGGGAGACTATATCCTCAGCTGTTCCGATATCGCCTGAATGTAGGGCTAGGGTTAGCATTGAATGTAGGAGGTATGTTCGTTACTGGTTTTAAGCAGTGCTGGAAGCGACAAAAGCGGGAACGTAAGAAACAGGAACAGCTTAAAGGGTAAAACAGTAGTGTCGTACAAATTGAGACAAAAGAGATAATCGAATCGCAATCGAGTCCGAGATCTGGGACGATAGGAGGGACCTTTCAAGCGACCATGGACCGCATATTCCCGCAGCTCGGTCGAAGAGAAAGAGTTGCAGCACACGGGTTTGCAGTCGCACACCAGAGGCAGACATCGCACCGCCTCTATCAGCGCACAACAGCTCGGCCGCCGATGAGCGGATGGGAAGGCTAGGCGCCCTGGGGTGGCCGCCCCCTGGGGGTTTGGCTCTAAGTTCAATAGGCGGCCGGCTCCGGCTGTTTCAGGTTGACGTCCTTCCTTACCTTCCCAGAAAATTGCTAGTCTAGCAAAATTCAACGGACGTAGCGAATTTCCTATTGCTTTCTTCGACCTCATTTGATATACGTATATATATATATATATATATATATATATATACATGCATATATGTAAATATATATATATATATATATATATATATATATAGAGAGAGAGAGAGAGAGAGAAGGGGCGTTTCATCATACGTTATGCATGTTTACGTTACAAAAAAAGAATTCGCAGAAAAGAGCTTAGTGGACGTCACGATAAAAGTGCGTGTCTGACAACTCAACTTCTACGTACGCACTATAATAACCGCAAAAAGACAAAATAAATACCAGGCTTGCACATATAAAAGGTAACAATAGCAATCGTATTTAATTTTCTTTTCGTTACTGGTTGCAAGTTAGATTATTTTCGTCATATTAATATCATTTCCGGTTACAACGTATGGCCTATGGTTACTCGTCTCATTGTTCACTACGCTGGCGTCCATTTCCTGTCTCCCGAGGGATACATATGTGGCTCTAGATCGGGATAAGCCATAATAGAGCGTTTTAATTCTTTTACCTGCTATCTGAGCAGTGAGCGTAAAAAGAATTCTAAAATGATTATACGCTAACAAAAATCCGTTAGACGTGTGATGTTTATTGAAATCACTCCGTAGTCTGGTAAAATTGTTCTAATATTAGTTTGTCGCTTTTTGTTCGTCTGCCTATATATATATGCATAGCCAGAAACCTGTCTTAAATACAACAAAGTCCGCCCGACCTATCTGGTTAGCCATTGCTATATATTCACAATTGCTGGCCTAGTTGTTGTGTTTTGATTAAAACCGTACGCACCGCGCACCTGCTCGGAATGCCGCCGAATGTCTATCCGTACAGTTTGTCCGCCTGTCTACCTACGTCTGTCCTATGTCTTGAGCTCGATGGGGATGCAGTTGCTTTAATCACCGCGTGTAGATATTATTAGGCCAGACGACGGACGACGGCTCTTATCGGACTGGGCTAGGCTGGGTAAGGGGTTGGTTATTGCCGGGGCCGCAACCGCCGCCGCCGCTGCAACGGCAACCACTGCTGCGACCGGCGTATGACAAACAGGACCTGTGGGCATTAGGCAAAGGTTCTCGCCCGAACACCTCCCTCCCGCGGTATACGGGGGTGACGGACATGACGGCGTCCAGCAACAGCAGGACCCCCGCTTGTCCCGACAGCCATACAACACGCGACAGCGGATGCCGGACAACGACAACATCGACATTGTCGTGGCCACGGTCGTGGTCACCTTTTTCGAGTCCACGGCCTCACGGCGTGCAGCACCGCAAGAGCAGACGGCCAACAACTGCCGGGAACTGGGCAACGACCACCAATGTCAAAAGAGCGGCAACACGGGACATACACGGGAGGAACGTAAGAGCGAGAACCGTAGTAAGTGGCTGTGGCCATCGGCTGTGTATCGCCGGTCACAGGCGATCCATCTTAATCGAAAGCTGCAGAGGAGGGCGGGCGGGCGGAATATGTGCTTATGTCGAGGGAAAAAGGTGCAACGTTGTTACTTGCATTTCGTACGACCAACCACCGGTCAGCACTGGCAGGCCTGACGGCAGGTCGTGAAACAACCTACCCCGGTGCTGGCGGGGCGTGGTGCAAATCTGGTGGCGTAGCACATTCGCTCACGCTTCGCCACCCCGGAGGAGACACATAGGTGCTGGCGGGGGTTCGAGCCAGCCCCCACCGTTGCGTATTCGTATGAATGGGGGTCCGTCTATGAGGCAATGCGAACGGCAGTTCCGTGGGCGTTAAATCTAGACTGAGGGTCAGTCCGAAAGGTGTTCTTGCTGTTACTACTGCTACTCCTGCCACAGTTCACAGCGGTAACCTAGGTGGAATGTAATCAGCTGTCTACTGCGTGAAAGTCGCACTGCGGTTTTTCAAGGTACTTCAGCCGTAACTTCAAAACACATGAAAAACCGCGTTATGGCAACGGCTAAGCGAAAAGCGATCTCTTAATCATACTTGTTGGCAATTATGGCATCATACTAAGTAGACGCTACCATTTGGGTAGTTAGTTCTTGCAATGCTTAGTGGTGCTTCTCCAACGAAACGGAACGACTAATACGTCCAACATGAATGTACTCAGGGTTTCATAAAAGTTCCACTATACTATATATCGCATACATCTGTGACCGTCAAAGTTTAGAGATACGCTTTAGCCCGAGTTAATCTCACTGATCCGTTTGGGTTAGCATAATGCTTGCACTACAACCATTGTTACCGTCGCTATCGTGTGTGAATGAAACCACGGTGTCGTGTAATCGACGGTGTTTAGGTCAAGCCTTGTCAAGCCAAGTCAGCTAGTGATCTACCTTGTCAAGCCAAGTCAGCTAGTGATCTACCGCGTTTCTCGTATCATGTCAAGCCTAGCTCTAAACCTTCAAATATCATGGCTGGGCAGAAGAGCGCTGGGTTTTGATTTACAAGCAGGCTTTCTTGTTTACTGTTATTTTACGGTGAAGCTGAGTTTAGGGCTATGTGTGAAACACAACATCTGGAAAATGCCCCCCCTCCGCCACATGTAGACAGAATTCTATACTTTTTACATATATATATATATATATATATATATATATATATATAGTAAGACTGTAGAGGTTCTATTTATTAAGAATACTGATGGAGCTACAATTGTCTCCTGAGAACGTGTGCACTGGGGATATTACTCTATCTCGTATAGAGTGGGTTGGGACCACTTCAGCAGCGTGCCCCGGACGGACGCCGCGTTCCCGCGTTGGACGTCAAGGTCGAGGCGCTGTCTCAAGAAAGCCGCAGATCTCTTGTCTCCGGTTGCGAGGTTCAGCTGCTCGCCGACTCTGTGGAGAAGTTTACGAGTGAGGTTACCTGGGCCGCCCAAGGTCTCGAACGCTAGCGGTTGAAACTCATGTGGGTAACCTATTGAGGCGTACTTTTTACATTGTTTCAACAATAATTTAATAGAATTTTTGACACATTTGAGGTCTACTTTAGCAATACCTTCGCAATTACGTTATTTCAGCAAAGGAATTGATTCCGCGTCATCCCTGTAGACGCAGTCTGGTCGACTCCAGAAGAGGCCACAAAAATGGCTCAAGAGATTAAAAAAGGCTCCAAAGACTCAAATCCGGGAATCCTGCCGGCCAGTCAATGTCTCGTGTGGAACAGCTTGATCGATGGAGCCCCAACTGCGAAACTTTTGCCTATTCACATATTCATTGAATTGCCTCCACTGCCTCCAAAAGACATTTAGTTTCGTAAAAAAAAAGTCTATAAAAACACACATGCGCGTTGCTTGACGACACACAAGTGACTTTCTTTTTTATGTTTACAACACAAATAGCGAAGGAATTAAAACACCAGAGCTCCGCTGCCCAGCCTGTAGTAGCAGGCCAAGAAAGCCAACTTCTCTATTCTAATTGTATTAGCGTTGTTTAACTTAATGCATTAAGTATTAGGCGTTGAGATAGACGATTTATAGATGACGTCTCATTTTTATCTCGTCGCCCAGATAGTTTAGGTGCAGCTATCTGGCTGTTCCCGTTTGTGGCCGCAGTAACAAGCTGGCCTTTATGTTTGCTTACGAGAGGCGGCCACCGTGGCCAGTGTCGCCGAGATCGCAGTATTGATACACTACCAGCAAGACACCCAAGCTGAGCTTCCCTTGACAACAACAGCAGGAACAACACCAACAGCTTAATCGTGTTAGGTCGAAATGCATGCACCCGCGTACCTACATACACGTTCGTCGTTCTAGATCGCTCAACATCATTACTGGGACGACCCCGGTATTTAGCTGGGCTGGGCTGGGCTGAGCAGTTGCATACGCACGCTTGCTGCTCAGAGAAGTATCCACAAATAGATGCATGTGTGTCCTCCATAGGGGCCGGGTGGGTCTATTGTGTGGTCTCTGTCTGTATGTGTGTGCGTGTGTGTGTTGCGTATGTTGTTAAGCCGTCGACTGCAGTCGCGCGTCGCTTAGATTTGCCTAGCCCCGGTGTGCCTCATGTCTCATTTTCCAAACACGGTAAACGCGGCTACAGGTAAGGGCTAAGGCCCCACTTTGGAAGCTGCTCTCCTGCCGCCGCTGCTGCTATAGCTGGCTGCAGCTGTTGGTGGTTGCCTTAACAGCGGCCGCAGACCCAACACACTACCACCGGTCCGAAGCCAACAACGGTGCGCGTCTTTCTGCATGAGCGACGCCTTTTGAACGCGAAAAAAATTTGTCTGAAAGTAAGAGTGTGAGCGCACGCTAGATAGGCCACGTTTATTCGGCTATATTTAAATTATACGCTCTTTTCGCTTTTTTAGAAATCTCTATCACCTAACATCGAATGATAGGTGCTACACTCGGCAGTAGTATCAATTCGCTGAATCTGCGGCTGGCGCAATTGCGCAAAACGATTTGTTCGTAGTTTTATATTGCAGTTTGAAATTAAACCAACTCCTTCATCTACGCAACTGAGAGGTCGCTCAAACAGACTGGTGATTGAACAGATCGTTGGAGTCACTGACGAACGCAGTACCAAATTGTCGTGTAGGCTCGAACGTGAAACCACTCTTCGAGCCTATCTGGGTTTGGGCTAAACATACGAAGTATGGTATAGATTTCGTAAAGGACTTCATGTACGCAGTAACATCGCGGCCCTGGAAATGAAGGTATCTAGCAGTAGGGGGCACGCAGAGAGCGTAAATATCGCTTCTGCGCATTAGGTCGCCCTCTCTAATTCGTTACCTTCAACTTTTCCGACGAATTTTTAGCCACGTTTGTCTTAAGCGACTCAGCACGCTCAAGCGCCACTAATATACAGGACAGCCTATCACCTAGCATTTCTAGGCAACTGGCCGCTTACCCAAAGAAGTTGCAGGACTTCACTCTAAGATACGAGTACGAAGCGTTCGTAGTGTCTATGTAGCTCGTGCGCGTAACACACCTACTTAGGGTAGAAACGCCAAAATGCAATAGTTGTAAATGACAATTACAGAAAGTAATTGAAGTTACGTTACTCAATATAACGTAACTCTGACCGAAGTGAACCTGGCGCACTTTATACTGACGACATTTTAAACGTATGTACGATCTAACTATCACTAGTATGCCCGGTAAAGCACAGTTGTTGTACACTAAATGTATGAAAGTAAACTTGTTTACTTATTTTGAGAAAAAAGTTAACAACGACAAACAGCTAAATATATTAAAAAACACGCGCAAGATAATACACATCTTATCTAAAAGTTATACACCAAAGATTGGTAAATAAAACTTGTATAGCACAACTTACGCAACGCTCACGTGTGTGGAGCGTGTATTGCATTGCATTGTTTGTGTCGCTTGCATATATAGAAAACATTGTAATGATTTATTAATCATTTACATTACGTTTGCACACTCGGCAGTGCTCGCCTTAATAAAAATGGTGGTAAAAAGAGTGTCACGTGAGGTTGAGAATCAGCTGTCCGTGTCCTTGCTTAATGGTAGCCCCCGCTCTTATGGACCCGGTGCGAGCGGTATATCCTCAAGGTTCCTTGCAACGTTAAGTCGGAAAGATCCATATGATTCCTCTTCGTGACGCCGAGCCCCAAGAGCGTACTCGCAGATTCGGAGTCCCATACACCACTCATAGATATAGTGATGGATCCGAATCTGCGAGGTTTTTGCGGGTCGGGGAGCGCCGCTCTTAGGAACTCGACGTCATATTTGGTGATCTTGTCCTGCCGCGCTTTTGCCAGGTCCCTGTTCGGGCCGCAAACCTCGGCATCTAAAACCCAGACCTCGGTCGGTGTTGTTATTACGAGGTCGGGCTTTAGACCCGGTGCGCCGGTGGACGGAATACTCGCTCACGAACCGCCTCATGACTCCTCTTGCGGAGAAGACGCGCCACGCGATCACAGACGTCGTCATGTCTTGTATCGCACATCTAAGCGACATGAGCCAACGTCTCAGGCGCCTACAACCAACCCGTGCCTACAACGTTTGTTGTAGCCCAGGCGTCCCCTGGCCAATCTGGCACGCGTTGGTAGTGCGTTGATCCTGAGCTTAAGTAGGTTTAAGTACTCCTTACCAGATGAGGTAGGGCATACCCTTAATCCAGTAATGCACAAGGGCGTTACGTGTGGTTTCTTAAAATGTGCCCCATCGAACGTGTTGTGTAGTTGTTGACACCAGTAATCGGTCTCTTGTGTAGCGGTTCCTAAGCGCTCGCAAATAAATCTTGTTTTTGCAATGTCTTTTTTGAAGTGCTTGGTGGTTAGCATCTATTGGACCCCAGGGTGCGTGGAGTGTTGTAGTGCTGTCAGACGGGAGAGGCGGGGTCTGGGGATAAATGTTTGAAGGCAGGGGATGTGCAGACCGCCGTGTGCTGTGTGCGGGTACAGGTCGGCGTTTGGCATTAAGTTTTCGAGCTTAAGCCATTTCGACTTAACAACCTTTCTGATCTCTTTATCTAAGCCGCTAAGAAGTGCGTGAGATGGTCTGTGACCGGAGACCAGTTTATATAGAAGGCGGGGAATGAAAAAGTCTTTCAAAAATGTGAATCTTTGGTGGGGTTTAAGGCAAGCTAACGTGAGTCTCTTGAGTAAATTAAGGAGTATATCCTTGGTGGAGTCAACTTTGTCATTGCTGTCAAAGTCGACTCCCAGACATCTCCATCGATCGCTCCTACCTTTAGCTGGCAATTGGCGCTCTGCAACGTTAAATTCTGGTACGGTATTAACAAAACCTCAATCTTCCTTCTTATTGAATAGGTAGGAGACAGTAAAGCTTTTATTAGTATTAATTTCAAGGCCTCGGTATTTCAAATATATATATATATATATATATATATATATATATATATATATATATATATATATATATATAAGCGGAATATTCGCAAAGTCTCGCCACGTTCCACCACGACATAGTTCCATATAGAAATACTCACAACAAAGACGGTTAAGACTATTTTACTGCTACCCCATGTACACTCAGCCTGTGTGCTGTCAATAGCGTGTTGCGGTAGAAAAGACTGTTAAATTAGACCGATGATCATCGTTCGTTCCGTCAGAGATGATGCAGATGGCGTCACCTATCTACCTCTCGGCGTTACGGCAGGCCAGCAATAGCAACAGCAGCAGCAACAGCGCGCCATGTTTCTTCCCCCCAGTCTCAATTGCGTCATACGCTGTCCGCTGCCGATGCCAGCCAATTGTTGGAGATATCCGTTTTGCAAGCGCGCGTCCGAGCGCATGCCAATGTGTGTGGGTGGGGGCGAATGTGGGTTGCGTGTTTGTCTGTCTGTCCGAGAATGCAGAATGCTGAATTGACGGAGCGGGCCAGACGTGGGCGTATGTTGGGAAGTGCAGGATTTGTTATTTCCTTGCCCCTCTGCCTCTTGCCCTCCTGCCCTTCTTGTCGGTCGCCGGCAGTCCCTTCCCAATTCCGCCTATTGAGCCTAATGGTGTGACGGCAAGCGATTTCAGCGACCGACCCATTAAGAAGTTTTGCCAGCCCAAAAGAAGCAATGACGACAGCCGCCCGAAAATCCCCCGTGGTAGGGAGAGACGACCCGGGGCGGCATAGAGGGGCTGAGACCACACACGGCAATGGTGGCGGCGGCGGCGGTTGCCTGAGGCCTGTCGGGCTATCCTGATAGCCTGTTCGTCGCCAATCGAAAACCCCACGCTAACCATTGACGCTATGCTAGCTGGTTGTCGCGTTTCCCTGTTCTTGTCGCTGTCGGATTCCCTACGTCCCTGGCAGATTTCGATTCGGCCCTCATCAAACGCGACACGACCGGACGACCACCGAGCGTCCGTATGGGCGTATTTGGAAGAAACATTATCGGAATACGCTGGCTCGTCGGATTCGCCGTTTGGCCCAGATAGCCTAAATCGTCCAGGCACTTAACTGTTGCGTAACCTTGGCCAAAGCCTCCTCTTCTACAGACGGAAGCGGCGTTGACCGTGTCAAGTACACATGGCATAATACACATATACATATGTATGTCGAACTAGGCAGCGCACTTGCCTAATCGGGCCGGCGGCGTGGCAGCTGCGGATCTTGGTGAATCGACTACGTAGAATACCTAACGATACACACATATATATATATATATATATATATATATGTGCGTGCGTTAGTGTAAATAACTAGAAATAATCGCAAAGGTCACGTTGTAAAAGGTTAAAAAATGTAAGGGGTAGTTACAATGACAACTTGCGATGCTATCGTATTTTGTTAAATTCAAGATTAATTAGCAAGACGTACTATAATTCATAATCCTACCTGTCAGTGTAATAAACGCAAGCTGAGGTTTAAAGTAAAATTCCTAAAGCGTTGAAACGCAACGCAAAACGTTAAATGTGATAGTAAAAATTTTTCTTCATCAATATATATGTATTAGTAAGTCAAAAAGTTCGTCGGCTTTTTTACCCGATTTTAAAGAGCCTTATTTATGCAGACAACAGTATTTTTATTCAATGATATATTGACCGTTTTGTTCAATAACCTTCGCCCATCGCCTCGGTAGATCCATGATTCATTTCTCCCAGAACGTCTTGTCCTTCTCGTCGAAATACTGAGTGAGGTGATTTTTTATAGCCGCCAAAGATTCAAATGTTGTGCCATCAAGGGAGTTCTGGAGAGACTTGAACAAGTGATAATCAGATGGTGCGAGGTCGGGACTATAAGCTGGGTGCGGCAGCACATCCCAGTCAAACTCCGCCAATTTTTGCCGGGTGGCCAAACTTGTGTGTGGTGTCGCCTTATCATGTTGAAAAGTGACGCCCCACCTGTTTGACAATTCCAGGCGCTTCCTTGCTACTGCAGCCTTCAAATCTTCGAGTTGTCTGCAGTAGACGACGGAGTTGATCGTCTGTCCTATTGGAAGCAGCTCAAAATACACGACGTCCTTACAGTCCCACCAGCAGCACAGCATAACCTTCTTCTGATGAATTTCGGGTTTAGGGATAGCTGCGGCCTGAGAACCTCTGGGGACCCAACTTCTTTTCTGTGTTACGTTTCTGTAGAGTATCCATTTTTCATCGCCGGTTATCAATCTCCTCAGAATTGGCTCATTCGAGTACTTCCGGAGGAGTGCGTGACAGGTATCGACTCGCCCTTCAAACTGCCTATCATTGAGGTCGTGTGGTAGCCAGATATTCCGCTTGCACGAGAAGCCTGCATCATGGAGGCGATTCCAAACGGTTCCGTGGGAGACTCCCGTTACATCTTCAATTTCTTTTATGGTCAAACCTGGGTTCGAAGTAACCAGGCTTATGACTTCGTCGGTCTCCACAACATTGGGTCGTCCTGACCTCGGTTCATCTTCGAGATTGAAGTTTCCAGCTTTGAAACGGGCGAATCGCTTTTCGACTGTGGATTTGTGTACTGCGTTTTCGCCGTAGACTGCACATATCCTCCGGGTTGTTTGCGCTGCACTTATGCCTTCACGGTAGGAGAACAACATAATGTGTCGAAAATCGTCGCGCCGCCACGGGTCTGCTCCTGAATGTAAACACCCAACCGCACTCTCAGGCGGCCCTGCTGCCGAGCGCGGGAATTTCAAAAATGTGGTCCCAGAAAGCCGACGAACTTCTTGACTTACCTAATATATATAAATATACTAGATCATTCAATAAAATTAGAGAGTAATCATGTATAGAAACAAAAAAACGCATCCAATGTCTGCTTATTTGGTTCAGCGATGTTTCAATGTCCTTTGTCCTTTAAAAAATAGTACGAATTTTAATAAATAAACATATTAACGTACTGCAATTGACTCACATATTTATATACGCCACAATTTATTGACTATTTTACGTCTGCTTCCAACGTGGTAACACGCCACCTAACCACCTTCCTATATTTCTCTAAAAACTACACGCCGAAGAGCTAGACACAACAGTTACGGTACGCTACCGCTTGCAGGGCAATCGTGGCAAAGGTAACATTAAGCGATTTTAACAAACTCACGTTGTATCAAGCATGCTTGTTCAAACAACTGTTCAAGCTGCTCACTACAAAACAGAAAACAAAACTAAACACAAATGTGTGGGAGAAGCTCACGCCGTTTCATAGAGTCGCACTTCCCTCATAAAAGAACAAGATTATGAGAGAGAAGACAAACATGATGTTTCTCATACGAATTAAGCAATTAGTATAGCCAAACTTCCGATAACGATATGAGAATGACTTGGTTCACTTAGAGCTCGTCACCGCGACCCACGCAGAAAAGAACAAGATGAACAAATACGCCGAACCGACCAGAGCCCGTAACTTCAGCCCAGTGGCCTTCGAGACTAAATTGGGCAAACGTTTGAAGACAACTACTGGGAATAAGAGAAACGCATGTTTGGGATCGCTTGCCTAACGGTGCAAACCAGGGCTATTCTAGGCTGAAAGTTAACTCGTTTACTTATACAGGATTGTAATATTAACTGATAAATAAAAATATTTACATTAGCAGTAAACAAACGCGCCTTGGTGTCGCGCATTGGGTTACTAAGATAGATTGACCTGCACTGCGTACTATCCTGACACCATAACTATTTATCTCTCAAGTGTGGTTAACACAAATAATTGATACAATTAGTGATGTCTATGCAAGATGACTGCTCCTTTGGCGTATGATAAAATAGATGCACGAACATCCCGATCGTGCCTACTTCTTTGAATGCAACGAATATCCGCACGACTCTCTGACTCTCAACGACTTACCTAGCCACTTGATTACAGCACTACGCACTAATGTGATTTTGAGAAATGTTATGTTGAGTTATTGTATGCTAACAATGTATCCGAGCTGCCATCGGAGAAAGAGAGAGAGATAACGAGTTTCGTTCAATAGAGAAGCCATGTTTACAAACTGCTGCTTGCCTACTTTACATCGGCGTCCGCGCTTACGCCACAATTTGGTGAGGTCTCTATAGCAGCAGAAAGATGGTTGTTTCATAGAAGAGCATTTTTAGTCTCGCTGATACTGTATGTATCAGCTGTATGTATCAAGTAGCTGATACTGACGCTGTGGGATGTCGGCGAACTGAGTTTGGGAGCAAGAGCGTCTTTCATATCAGGCGTCTTCTTAAAAACAGGGCCTCTTCTCACCAGCTTGTTTCCGTATTGCATAGCACGTCTGCACTCTGAAGCGCGACTGGGTAGGTGATACAGCGGTGATAACAGCGACACACGGGAACAACTCGAATAGTGACTATTCGCTAGTTATGCCCTTTCTCTCTCTTCCTCTATCTCTCTCTCTGATCGTCGTCATCGTCGTACGCTTTGCTAATTGGAAGCGGCGAAACCTGTGTCTGTGCGTTTTGTGTCGCACGTTACTTAAACGGTTACGCGTTTGCGGTCGATACGATTTACGCAAGCGGTGGCGTAGGAGGCGATCGTTAAGCACTTCCCCCGTTGTTTTATGCATGAAAGCTTTCTGAGGTCGTGGTGGTAGTGGTGGTGGTAGCGGCGGTGACCACAGTGAGAACGACGAGTAGAACGACAAGAGTATGGAACCGTATGGAGAGTACCTGGAAATGGGAGAGGAAGGCTGTTGCCCTAGGGAATCAAGTGACATCCGTCGTGCACGCAGTGTCACGGCTATACTGTGTTGTCTCGCGTGCTCAACGTGTTGAACATATGTCTTCTACATTAAACGTATCTCGTCTGTCCACGAAGACGCGTTGGTACATTATAGAGAACGAACCATAAAACCAAAGAGAACGAAAGAGAGAGATAGAGAGAGGGAGAGATGGAGCGGGTGGTCAGCTCATATAAGTATTTAGTAAATGCGCTTCTTTGGCTAAGCGTCACCGCATGCCGAATGGGATACGCTTGCAATGCAAGAGCTACACCATGACACCGCCGGTGATGTTGACCGTTACAGCAAGGACAGTCTTTCAGGGTTTTCGCAGACCATCTCACATCTCTGCCTGCCCGTCTGTCTGTCATTGCTGTACTCAGTAAACCATGTTAAACATTTGCTTCTACAGGTGGATGTGTGCTGCGGCTCAACAATCTGCAAACTCTGCACAGTTCAAAACAGCAAAAATATTAAAATAGAAAGGCCAGTAGTCATTAACGTACTTAAGTTAGGGTAAGAATTTGCGAAAATTAGTCAATCAACGAAAGAAAAATAATAGCAGTGATAGTTGTAAAAGGCCGGATGCCAAAAAACAAGCATGCCGCTTTACCACCACAGGTAATATGCGCAATTGATTGCGTTCCGCCACAAATGAAAAGACAATTTCTCTGATTACTCACTTTCCTCAGTTACCGAGCTATTTATTCACTTAACAAAACTTCTAGCTTGCCTAGCGTAAGCGTGAATTGTGTTACGTTGTTGTTCAGAGCCGTAACTTGGGAGACTTTTCGGTAACAGCGCCGCCGAAGAGTTATACTGTAATGGTTCGACGCGCATGTATGCACATGTGTCTTTGTATTTGTTTACATGTGAGATGCGATGAGAGACGAACGAGGTCCCCGCGGCAGTCCGAACCAGACACAGCCTCGTCGCCAGCACTGCTAAATTGCCAGAGTAGATGATAGTCATATTGTAGCCATTGCAGTTGATCTGGGGTCTTCTTTTTCTTCGATGAGACGAGAAAACGTTCCAATACCGGAGTCGACCCAGCCGTTCTACGGCGCGATGCGTGCGGATGATTCGAATGCCACTTTGGCCCGAAACATCGACGAGGAGTTCGCTGCCAACTTGCTTGTGATTAGAATCACATCCCTACCGGTCGATGTAAACTCACTGCCTTGCAGTTCATCACCGCAGTACCTGTAAGTAAGTACAAGCGAATGTCCCCAAATGACCATTGTTGTACATAATAGCAGCGTTGATAGAACAAAAAAATAAGGAACAACAGCAAACATGAAAAACAGTGTCATCGAGCTCCGTCCTATCGGGCTTCGACAACGGCACGCCCCAGGCACTTTCGTTCCTTGATTGGGGGATCTCGATCTGTCTGCGTATCTATCGATTTAAGCAGCTAAAGATAACGCCTCTCAGACCGCAAAGATGCTGTCGCAGCAGCGACGATAGCAAACCCCGCCGCTGCTGCTGCTGCCCGAGGGCTAATACTGTGTGCTTCGGCCTGCTGGCCGGAAGGTTGAACCACAATGCCGGAGAAAAGAGCGCGGACAGGAAGAGGAGGAGAAGGAAGAAGACGAATAAAAGTACAAGGTGATTCAGGAGTTCACATGTTGAGAGGGAAGAGGGAAGATGGAGAGAGAGAGAGAGAGAGAGGGCGCGCCGTGCGAGCATGGCTTGCTCCGGCCCTGTGACGACAATCAAATTTACAGGGCTTCGCTTAGGCGGGTTCCTCACAGCGCCCTGTGCGTTTGCCTGCCTCGGGCAGTGTTCTTCTCCTTAGCGCCAGGGCCAGCCAGAAGAACCAAGGCGCCCGGAGCGACATCAGGACCAGCAAGCAGCATGTAAGCGACTCAGGCGGGCGCAAAGCCTAGCAGCTAAAAGCTACAAATCCACTTGGACGGTCGGTCCGGCGCGCCGGGCAAATGCATGTAGTGCGAGGGTTACGTATATGTTAGAGCTACACGTTTCGTCGTGTACTTTTTTACGTATACGGTCGTACGCACGCCTTCTCCGTCTTCACGTTTCGACGGCGCGTAGCGAGAGCGAGAACCGCGGACAGGACGTGACAAAACAGCACAGGCTGCATATCTATCTTGTTTTAATAATCGAAGGCGGCGTGTTAACTGGCAGCAGCCTTGATGCTTACTGGTGGTGGTAATGGCTGATCACAAAAGGTTCGTTAAAGTCGACAAACTCATTGCTTTCTTTGAAGACTACGTACCGTAGATCGCTGAGCCTCCTACGAAACTAGCCGGGGCGACCAGCCTCCGTCGAAAGCACGCTCTCATCGGTGCATCGCCCTCGTCAAAGCATCGCTCGGCTATTCTCGCGGAAAGCTTGGCTCCTAGCTTTATTTTCCCGAGATTGAAAGGCCTCCACTTACAACTGCGTTGCCGTAATCGTCTGCGGGGCTACCACATACGAAGTAAGACTATACCTCTAAATCTAAATCATGCATGCCATTTAAACGACTTTTAAGTCGCGTCTAGGCAACACTGGACGCCGGGGCAATCCTACGTATATAGCCCGTGGGTTATATATATATACATATTCAATAAGAGGCTGCCTCGAAAAAACGCGCGACTGGTAGCGCTCCCCACAAACCATAGTGTAGTTAGTTAATCACATTTCCCTGTAACCTTAAAATTTAATAATTGAAAAATGTATATATACACACATACATATATATGTATGTATATATATATACACATGCATATATATATATATATATATATATATATATATATACATATACATATACATGCATACGCACACATACATCTATGCAAAGATACCCAAACACTATCGTCGATGCAGCCGTTCATGCAAGATGTAGGAACTGCAAACATGTAGGGTTTGTTTGAGCGGGACGAGTTTCGTTCGCGAGCAGCACCCGTCCGACAAACGCGTGTCAGTAACACGGCTCTCGTTGGATATCCAACCATGTCTGTTAGTGCCTGCTGCTGCTACAGCTGAACGCGCCCGCTCCTTTGAGCTATTTATTGCCGAGGCTCGCTGGAAGTGGTAGCGGTTGAAGGGGTGTAGTCTTACGGTCTTCCTCGTACTCCGAAGCCGTCTCGTCTCTGAGAACAACAACGACTACGACTACGACGATGGCAGCACAGAACGACCCGTTAGAAACATGCAAGATAAAAGCACACGTCAGGGTACAGATAGCCGAGCGACAGAAACTTGAACTTTAGGTCCGACTGGCCAACGACCATAAAGCGAAAGGCGCAGCGCCGAATAGGCGAATCATCATAGATAGGCGATCACGCCATCGGAGCATGCATAAAGGGTGTCAGGGCAGCTGAGGACACCCTGAAGACAATTGAAACGTAATATGCAACCAAGAAGATTGTGCTGGCTGGATAGAATATGAGTACATCACCGCCGTACACATTTCTACATTTGTGCCTGCGTGTGTTTATGGGTGTGTGTGTAGGGTTACCCGTCTCCATGGGCTGGGATTGTTACGATTTTGAACCGTGCGCCTTTAGTTACGAGATCAAGATTTGCTGTCAATTGAGTCGAGGCTCGGTCCGATTTTCATCGATAGGCCACTCAGGCGATTGCGGCGCTACGAATTCAAAGTTGGCAGATAAATGCGTGTCCTGTGACCTCTAGTGTCCTTGACCAGCTCACAACGATGGAGGTTATTTT
Source organism: Dermanyssus gallinae (assembly GCA_003439945.1). NCBI lineage: Eukaryota > Metazoa > Arthropoda > Arachnida > Mesostigmata > Dermanyssidae > Dermanyssus > Dermanyssus gallinae. The sequence goes on from QVRM01002189.1 coordinate 2,037,141, forward strand.
TTATTTAGCTGTTAGACTAGTCGGGGCTTGCCTGCCGATGGCATAGTGCTGCTTTTTTCGAACAAAAAACTAGGTTAGCAATTGGCCCGACGCCCCTTCCAGAGTTCAGCAGTGCAACTCGGAGCGTTGTCAAGTCGCGAACGTAACTCGGCTTTTCGTTCACGGTCAATCGAAATTATGCGTGTCGTTTTGCTGTCGCGCTAAGACAACACGTTGGCCCGCAGCAGTACTCGACGTAGCAACTGAGCAGAGGCAAAGCCGGCAGTGTATCGTAGAATACGCCGTAAGTAACTGTTGCATGAAGTAAGCCCAAGGCAACGGTCAAGGTAACGCATTCAACGTAAATTCAAGACCGGCAAACGACCAGATAACCAAGCACAGACTAAGCCACTCCTCTCGCGGGGATTGCTAAATTGCTAGTCGCAACTGCATGCATATCTGTGTTGCAAATCGTGTGAGACTCCGAGACCTCTACGCGCTTTACTCACTGGGTTCCGGCTCTCATATGCGCTTGCTTTTTGTTTAAACGTGTTTTGTGTATTTTTTATTTTCTTATCTACGTTTTCAGGCCTAGTATTGTGTATATCGGGTTGGCAAATCTCGTCTCGATTCGGAAGGTTCTACGATTACAAATACATATATACTTACGTTACGACACACATGCATATCATGCCTAGTCGTACACGTCAGTTTTGTGCACGATCGTGATTTGATCTTGAGACGGAAATCAGTCTAACCGTCGTTATCATGCAAATATATATCTCCCGCAGAAAAACAGATGAGGCAACATAATCTTTTTTTTTGCTCAATCTCTCTTTTCCTCTCGTTCTCTTTATGTGATCTTTTTTTACTGTACCCGACTTCCTGCCAAGCAAATCATTGAAAACGTAGCTGTTTCGCGCAAAAACCAGGACGACAACGCAATGACCACCAAACGTGTCTCTATATCAATATGTAGCCCGTGTTCTGATATCTCACTGAAACTCCAGGATGTATCGAATTATTATCTTCACCAGTGGCCTCGTCGCCATAAGATTCGGCGTTGTCTAGCAAGAAGAAGCCATTACTGGTAGAGATTGCCGGCCAGCCGAATTTACTGACACTATTACGTGCTGCTTGTTGTACAATAATTACTAGAAAGCGAAAATAAGCAGTCAGAGTAAAGCGTTTCAGCGAGCACACGCGCGACAAAGAGAAGTGCGGACAGAGGAGACTGAGAAAAACTTTCTCTTTAGCAAAAGCTCCTTAAATAAAGGCCGGTTAGTGTCTCCGAATTCTAGCAGGCGACAGAACGACGTGCTCGTGAGGGGAGCATCGGGGAGCTTCCTGTACAACCAACGCTGCCAGCACTATGTTAACAAAGGACTTCATCCTTTGTTCCGTAGCGAAAGCTAAATGATAAAAGCAAATTATTTAAGTAATATTCGTGTTGAAGGTAAATTTAACGGAGTTGCTCGGATGCATATGCCCAATTAGTGGATGCGAATATTAATATGGTAATGATTACAACAACGGACAATCATGATGTTTAGGACTCCTTAGGTTTAAGTCGGCCTTGCCGAGGCGCATTAGTAGTTTACAAACGTACAGTATACGTATTACGGACGTAATGTTTGTGTCCGTATGTCGAAGGGCCGGTCAAACTCAATATCGAAGGTTCGGACAGCTTGACGTATGTTTATGAAAGAAAAAAATATATATATGTATATATATATATATATATATATATATATATATATATATAAACTATCGTAAACACTCTTGTTTTTTAGTTACTTAAAAGCTCTCCGACTATTTTGGAAACGCCGTTATACTTACATGCGTCCCTTAAGGCGGTTTCCAAGGCGCAGTTCAAGTCGGCCTTTCCGGCACTTGTTTCTGCCGATTCTGCTGTTTGTTCGGCCAGGAAAGCTGAACTCGGTGAAGGTCAGTCGCACGCGTTGGCCCTCTGGTGGCTGGAAGCTCAGTTGCGCATATGTTGTCTCGTTTAACTTTTTAGTCTTAAGGTCGAAGTGTCACACTAGGACCCAGTAATAGGTTCTGCGAGAGCTTAAGTAGAAAGAACTCTCGAACTCGAGATTGCACGAGTCTGTGCACTCTGTGATTTATATAGTCTGCCGTGCTTTTAATTCAATACAGTTCAAGGCATCGGGCTCTTTACCGACTGTACTGCCTAAAGAAATTCCTTTAATCGAGCGAACCACAATATTGGAATAAGGCCAAACCTAACATTCACGCTAATAAATTTAAATATCGAGGCTCCTCATTGAGGAACAAAGAAAAGCGTACTTAAAAGCGCTTAAAGGTGTGTTAACCTTTTTTCAGATCTATGTTACGGTGTTTCTTGTGATACACAGCTTCTACTCATCTTCGATAGCCTGCTATGCCAAGGTGTCTGGATATTTTTGCAGTTGCAACGTACTTATCTAAAACACATTTTTTAATATTTGCGGGAAAAACGGAGTTGTGTTGTAGACATCCTAATGGCGTATGCATGTAGTGGATACAATAGCAACATTTTTATAGTAGCTAATTATTTTTTTAGCCAGTTAGATGTCGTTTGGGCCCAAATTACTGTCTGTAGAATACATTTTCCTTGTTATGTAAACAAAGTGCGCTATATTTCAGTAAACCGCAAAGCGAAGAGTAATTAGAGCCATACGAGTGACACTGAAAAGGGAAAAACATTGGGAATCATGCGCGTCCAAAGTCTGAACGAGAGCACTATACTTTACGATTCTTGTAGCTTTGTTAGATACACACACTATCAAAATAAAAGCAGCGCAATTTGGCTTAATACACAGCTTTCCTTCAAAGATGTGAAAGTCGAGGGGATGCATTGCCTCCGAGGGTCATCCTAGAGATTGGAATTTTACTCGCCAAAATAGGGGCTCAAGTAGCAAGTGCCACAGCACGGAGCAGTAAAACGTATCTACTTTAATTCCCCCTCGTTACTCGAAGCATTACTTAGAGTTATTGTTGCGATGACGAGGGCGAGACCTGAACGATAAATACGCTAAACTACTGCTTTGAAGCTATGTCGAGATTTGGGGTTGATGGGTTCATTCACAGTACAAAGACGTTTAAACTCATACAGCCCCCTGAGATTCTCTGGTTGTAGCACATGGCTGTGTGTAAACAACATACGTCATTCATAGACTACTTCTATCAGTCGCACCAGCAGCAGATGGACCAGGTATTCCTTAAGTATCCTCATTGTTGTCGTCTTACACGCCTATAACGTGGAACGTGCATTGAGCCGCAAAATATGTTTGTGGTCTCAGCTCGCACTTGTATCTCGCGCCTGGTGGCTCCAAGTAGAGTTCAATTGCAATCTTTGTCAGTAGGATAGTCGCGTGCCAGAGGAGACGCAAAACCGAATTTTGAGCAGTCGAGTAAGGCCAGTTGCCCTTGCAGCCGCCCTTGTCGACGTGATTCGTGCCGGCCGCCTGGGTACAGAATGTCTCCCGTACCTCGTATGTATCTGCCTATCTGTTCGACGGGCCCACGTTACAAGTTATTGAACCAGGGCAATTTGAAAGTCGCTGTGTAACACCAGTGATTGTCGGTAATTGCAACGCGACAGCCAGCATGGCTTATCGCAAAGCCTCACCCAACATAGAAGAGAGGCAGAAACAGACGAAGGGAAGATAACGCGAGCCCATTACAGTTCGAACCTGGAAGAGATGGACGGGGGGGGGCACGCATTTCCGAAGTTCGGGGCAAACGTCTGTGGCGGAGTATAAATTGGCGCTTAGGTTAATCACGACGATGCACAAAAGTCACTATATCTGCGGCATCATCGGTGTCGTGCTTCGTGGTGGTTCGAAGACAGTGTGCACAAAGAAACGGAGACTCTTCTGGCCGGCCTTCGAGCCCGCTTAATGCTCGAATCTCGATGCCAGCCCAATCCATCATGGCACGACGCTGACAGGCCACTCGCAATGCTCCACCAATAGATCCATCTATTTATCCGTTGCATGCTTGGCGACGTGGAACCCAGTTGACACGGAATGCCCCCTAACAAACGTCGTCCAGATGTCGATTATCATAAGCCATAGCATACCATGCGACAATACACGACACGATCGCCTCACGTATGTGTAAGCTAACCAAGCCACGCTATCCATCAACCAGATGTAATGCGTGGCGACGATCCACGCTTTGGGTCGCCTCGGCAAAATCCCACCGGCTCACATTCCGCTTGTTGTGCTGCCAATCATGCTGAAGTGATGGATATAGGACTGGTGGTCGGACAGCTTGTGGACAATTTTCACAAAATATGAATTCAACGTGAATGCAACCAATTACGTTAGAGCACCTCAGTGCAAGGATTATGCAGTTCAAGAAGTCACTTCTCTCAGAGCGTTTCAGGCTTGTTGGCACACATGAATCAGTGTGCACTTTGAGTGATAATATGCTTTCAGATATGCAAAGCTATTAGCCGCTAAGAAGAAGCGCAAAAAAATAGAGCCATGCCTGATGAAGCTAAGTCTAGAGGGTGAAAAGCTAGAGGGTGAAAAGGGCTGGTAAAATATTTCAGAATAATTCCGGCAGTTTCTTACGCACAAAGTCAAGTGAAACCAGACATTGTTATTTCAGAAGACCAAAACTTTTTGTTGGCTATTGTTTTTGAAGTAGGTATTAAATTTGCTATTTAGAATTTAGGCGTACACTTTTAGTCGTAATGGCAATTTTTTTGCGGTTTTTTGCGTGAAAACTTAAAACGTAAGACATTACAACACATCAACTTTTATGACTTTCCTTAATCTGTTTATTTCTTTTTCCTTAGTCTGCGTCTGGTGCCATTCAGATTGAAAAGAATTTTTAGCCGAACACGCCGACATGATCGGTTCCTTCATGCGTTGGCTCATTCCACCGCAAACGTAAATTCTGCTCAACTATGTAGGCGACAAAAGGCAGAATGACTATTTTGATAAATTCATCCTCACTTCAAAACAAGACGTTTTCGCCACTGCTTCCATTTGGAAAAATATTTTCTTGCTGAGTTCTACCGAACCTTAAATTAAGTACATACAGTTACGGAAGACCCTATATATATATATATATATATATATATATATATATATATATATATATTTGAGCACATTCGTTAAAATATAATTATCCAGATATATAAATCCAGAAATATAAATATCATTATCAATATATATATATATATATATATATATATATATTATTCAGATAAAAAGCAAATATGTTTGCAATTTGCAACCTCGCCAACGGCAAAATCATTGACAGTTGCTGAACTTAATTTGTGTCCACGATGGAAGCCAAAAAGGAATGCTGTGCTCTCAACCGATTTGGCTGGTAGTCAAAAGTTCATTGGAGATTGTCAAAGAGTTAACACCCGTCGAGGTTAATAACACGTCAATTAGCACAAATAAATTGGTGTTGCGTTCCCTAAAAAGCACTGAGAGACAGGTAATATAATGAAATTTCAGACAGGAGCAACGAATTTTTAAACGAGATCTAGATAAGAACCTCGCAGTTTCAACAGGTTCATAAGCTTACTTTAAAGAAGAAAAAGTTGGTTTTCTTAGAGAGGAAATGTTCTTTGACGTGCCGAATAGTAATGAACTACTCAGCATAACTACTTACGCACCGAGCAAGCGCTAAGTCGACACAATCAGGACCAGATTATTGACCAGTTAGATCAGTCACTTGGACCATTATGGTTTCCGCTGGAATAACTGCCTTGAATTGACCTGCCCTCGTATTTCTGTTCGTCGTCAACTCCATGGAGTGTTTTGTCTGGGATATTTTGATGTCCAAGGTGTGCTGCAAAAATTCACCAGTTTCAATAGTCTTAAGGCAGCTTTCGGCAGCATTCAAACCAGTGGGAGGAAATTCCGAGAGTGCCGTTTCGGCGAAACATAACCTGGTTTCTACAAAGTGAAGAAGAAAATTCACGACAGAATTTGCACAGCAAGGACTCAAAACCTATAGCGGCGTGATCTGGGGGCCAGTGCGCTAGTTCTCATCTTCCGGGGTGCCAACGGTTCGATCTCTGTTAGTGATCGAATTTTCTTTGATGAATTCTTATATGATGAACCATAACGCTGACAGTACAGCGGTCATCCTGCCATAAAACTAATGAAATTTTTTTTTTGATTCTAAGGACTCAAGTACTGACACAGTCTAACTACGAGTTTTCTTCTATCTCGATCACCAATCCTAAACATGCAGTTAACGTGGCTATAATAACCATGCACAGGTCTATTCGCGGAGACCTCAGGTACAATTCATATGTCATACAAGTCAGGCAAACACTCCCTGAGACCGTGAAATATGCGAAAAACGGGCGAAAAAACAGTTACTGTCGAAACGACCGCTAGATTGCCCACGACCAGGTGATGGTCTCAAATTTCTGGCAAGTATCCAGGTTCTGAGTGTGATGTCCACTGAAGGAGACGCCACAACGCCGTAATTTCTTCGGAAAGGAAAAACATTGCAAAAGAGAAAATACTTGCGTCTTCTACAAATAGTCGTGAAACCGTGAGTACATGAAGTGCCGAGCGGACTGCCATACGCCTTTCAGCAAGATGGCGCTCATGTTCATACCAAGTTTAGTACAGTTTAGTTTAGTACAGAAATGGATGTCTGAACATGTTTTGTAACAAAGATGTATGGCTGTCAGACTGGCCCGGTTTGAACCCGTGGGACTCCTTATGGGACGTGATTCAGCGAGAGCCTAATAAGTTTTGATATATTAACGTAGATTCATTCAGACTGGCGCTTTTTTAAAAGCCTTCAAGAAGTTATATGGGAAGCTTTTGACTCAATTGTGTATGCAATTTAGAGTCCGAGTTGAAACGTGAATATGGTGGGCGACTGCTATACTAAACAAAAAAACGCCATGAGTTTGCAGACGAAAGCAAAAATGCATCTAAATATATGGTTTAATTTCAGACGACTGACCACTATTTATATATATATATATATATATATATATATATATATATATATATATATATATATATATATATATATATATGTATATATACTATATATAAGCATATGTGAATATGTGTGCCAGTAACATGCCACATCTTTGTTGTTCAGCAATTATCGAACGAAGTTACCCTACCTGAATCCAAAACACACAGGGGGCTCCAACGGCTTGAGTCTCGATCTGGCCCGGTTCAGTTACGTTACGTCCACACTTTGGCGGGTCTTGGAGCAGAATGCGCACAGTAGAGTACAGCGTTAGCAAGTTAGAACTTGTCAACCACATTGTCGCCAAAGGAAACGCAACAACGATATGTTTTGTTGCAAAAGGCACCAAGAACATTCGCACGTTTGTGCAGGGGTTTGTACTTCGTATGCGTACCGACTATCTGCAAGCAGTTAATCGGTAAATGCTTCTCGGTCGCCCTTTTTCTACACAGAGCTGTAATTAGGTCACACTGATCGTGCATGACCAAACTGTGTAATGTCGAGTCTTTTGAAGCCATTGTGCGCAAAAGATCTCCATGAAGCACGACACCGCTGGCTCTTTGAACGTTACAGCTCGCCTGCAGCCCGTCCTTACCATTCTGAAAAACAACGACGCCGCCTCTTGCTAGAAGATAGATGTTACGTCGATGTTGACAACAATAAGAGGAGTACCCGGGCCGACCACAAAACCAAATGGACTAATAATAATCATGGGGTATTATAGATGTAATATATGTGAGAATATTTTATTATTAGTGTTGTTCCACTTGCTATCCTGGTTGGCCCAGGTATTCCTGTTTCTGTCGTTATAGTTCTTGGCACCGAAGGTATGTTTTTGCCAGCCTATGTTTAATATATATATATATATATATATATATATATATATATATATATATATATATATATATATATAATGGGCAAGGAGACCCATGCAGTTGCTTCTGTTAAGATTGTCTACAGGTTTTGGTGAAAGGAGTTCTTCCGGCGTCATGATCTACAGGTCGGACAATGAAACTATTTTGGATGTTGCGATGCATTTACGGTCCAATTGTCCTTCTGTCTGTTCGCGCTCGGAGTTTAGTAGCGATGATCGCTATGTGGGTAGGCCTTAGCGTACCTGCTATACAATACTCGACTCCACTTAAACAATTCTAAAAATAATCAAAGCGATCGCTTTCCGCTCAAATCTGAAAAACGCCCTACTGCGTATCAGGCACGATGTTATATATACGTACTGTTATGTAAATAAGTCTATGGCGTTTTATCCTGAAAACGTACCATACATTTTGCACATCTGTTTACATGGTAATGAAGCCAATCTATGCCACCTTTAAAGTATTATAATAGGAATACATACATTTTCTCATATGAGTAGTGTTTGTCTAACGTAATATGATTCACACATGATATACAGAGGAAGTGCAAAACTGGGCAAATAGTAAAAATAGTAGTCTTTTGGAGCTAGCAAGCCTTCCGACCGTTCGATGCGTTAAACAACACACGGTAGTGAGTGATCAAAGTGTATAGTGATCAGTGAGCAGGCTACCATTAAAACGTGTGTACGCAGGTACAGATGGCCGTGCTGAAATTGTATAGAAAAATCTGCCCCAGCGTAACACAGTCCACGATGCATGCGCCGGCGAAGAAGCTAACTTTCCTGTGTTTGGCGCTGCCATTGCTCTCTTAGTCTCCTCGGCAGACCAACTGAGGATTGATTGAAAGTGTGCGCCGAACAAGCGTGATCGCAGTCAGCGATGACGGTCCAGCAACACAGGGAGCCATGCATGTGCACAGTCCAGAATGATTCGTTCTGCGATGCATTGATTAAAGGATACGGCAAAAGAGATTTCTCACGCTGCGTGTAAACGAATCTGGGTGGCTACACAAAGAGCATTTGGACCATGCGAGATATGCTCTTTGAACTCTCTCTAAGGACCGCACATTGCAAGGCCACCCAACCATTGTCAGTCAACCCGAACGTCCAAAGCCATGCTTGGACGGGTTGACTGACATCCGTGGATACGGCTGGATGGCCACAAGCCGGTGGCACACAGTAGTTGGCTAAGGTAGGAACGGAACCCGCATATAGCTTACACTGAAGAAGTTGAAGACGTTAGCATATGGTAAACGATAACGTATAAACCGATGGGGTAAACGATTGGTTGCAGACACCTTAGGCAACTGCCAAAAATAACAGCGGCACTGATCTAGTATCCACAAACGCCCTATAGGACGTCGAAATGGGCCCCAACAGAGCGGCACAGAAAACGTTCATGCACAGCAGAGCGGCAATGACAGGACTGGTCGACGGAGCCTTGGCAATCATGGTCGTCAAGCAGATCGGGTTGGGGACCGTCATGGATACCAAACCGCGACGCTAAGACCGTGAGTTCCCGGCAAAGCAACCCCAACTACAACCGCATAGCAACGTAACCGGCAGCTACAACCAAACAACACGATAAACGGCAAGTGCGCAATACGAGAAGCTATGGTAGGAAAGACGTTGATGTCATCAGGTTCTGCCCTTTTCCTTTTCCACCCAGTTGCCAATGTTGCTGCCTCACTCCGCCTACAACAAGGCCCAGACTATAAGACGAGCCAGCCCGAGTAGCGGTGACTCCAGCCCAGACGTCTGCCCAGACGGTAACGATGGTACCGAGGGAAGGCCGTGTGCCAACGAAAAAAGTTGAAAGCTGTACTACTGGCGACACGGTGAGGGCGACTATCCTTAGCAGGATTGACAACAACGGTGCGATAAGTGGGGGAGATCGCAAAGTCAGTCGGTGAACCGATGCAAAGTGCGCTACGACAACCGTGATTGAAGACGGCGCGGCAACAGATGGAGAAGCCGAGGCAGTTCCATTCGCGGCGACCGGGAACAATCACGTCGATGAAGCTACCAGATATTGATCACCTAGAGACAAGACTGGCACAAAAACATATGACTGCGACGTCAAGGTCAACATGGCGCTCCTTACGCTAGCTGTCTTACGACAACAACAACAACAACCGGCTCAGACATGCTTAGGAAACAGATTGCCTTATTTCTATTGCTCGGCGTCAAGGAAAAGTAGCAATCCTACTGCAGGCCCACCTCCCAATTGAATGAAATATGGCCAAATATGACGGATGGTCATAATTACTAGAAGTATTTATATTTGCATCCGTGATATATATAATATATATACATTCGTATATCATAGCAACTATTGGAAGAGGCTGGAACAACTACATTCGTATTGTCTTCTTAATTGAGGAGTACAGAAGGAGGCTACAATAGAGTAAGTATCGAGACTCCTCGGATTGACTACCCTAAACACACGAAACAGTTAACGGCCAAGGACGGTTTACAAGAAAATAACGCTTTCGTCAACAATCGGTTTCGCAGCAGTAGAGGCTATAATAGAGTAGAACAAATGTTCGTAGACCTTGATAGAACGATTTATCAAGGGTTGAACCACTGATTTTCGGATTTTTAGGCTTAGGGTATTAGTAAGCAGTATTAGTATACTGTAAAAAGCGGAGGATGACTCCCGCTAACACGGCGAGGATAGCCGATGATGCAGTAGACATCCTGGGGAAAGGGGATACCCCAGCGGCGGCTCGATAACGCTAAAGAGAGCGATCAAATCTACGGGCTGCGCAGCGAAGCACGCAAGCAGAGTTTGCAGCCGGAATAGCACTGTTGAATCAGAGAAAGAAGACCGGGAATCCAAGCACTTAGAAGGGCTCAACGCCGGGAGCAAACACGTGGCATGGTCAGCGTTTAACCTAGATGTTGGAACACATGCTGGCGGGCAGTAAGCCATTGGTCCAGGTTATGAAAAATAGAAAATGCGGTAATAGGGGACGTAGAGAATACGTAGATGGGGGAACACTTGTCGTAAGTTGCTACTGAGCTATTGAATACAAGACCGAACAGAACGCAAAAACAGAAGAAAATACTGACTCGACAAGCAACGGATACGAGGACGAGGGTGACACCACTAGAGAAAAGCTTTTAGAGAACGACCACGTCAGAACTGCATTGGGTCTAGTCGCGATACCGGCATTAATTTCTAGGTGCCTGCGGGGATGGGTAGGAAAAATGTCTACCCTTCAGCACTGTTTAATGCAATTCTGAGTAGAACCGTAGCTAAAAATTGCATTATTGGTAGAGCAACGTTGTTGGAAAAGTCAAATAATCCAACAGAGGGTTTCTAACCACTTACATACCTATTACCCGCGTACTGTACAGACTCATTTCTGAAGCTGACCGTACGCGGTTCACGAAGTGAATGAAGGAGAGCTAAATATATAGGAATACCCAAAACGGGGTTAGATCGAATTTTTCTGTGGAAGATAACTTCGATTGTTGACAAAAACTGCTAAAAATGATATGTCTCAGAAAGGAGTAAGCCACATAAATCCGATATAAATCAACATGATCAGACTTTCTATTAGGATAACAAGGATACCGCGTTCAGTTATGAAATATTGTTAAAAAAAGTAAAGTATACGATCTTCGGACTACTATTTGCCGATTACTTGGTCATCGTACCTACAAGGACGCAAACATTATATTAGAGATCTCAACGTAGATCGGGAGCAAACTACATTTGGTGTTTAAATGGAATGAGAGCGCCGGAATGGAATGAGATTATTTTTTCAGACCACAAGAGGTCGTCCTATATTAGAGAAAAAAACTTTGGCGGAAAAAGTCTGATATAACTGCCAAACGGAAAACGCTTGCGGCTTTTAATAGGCCCAAGATTCCTAGAATACACTGGAATACCGTCGCGGTACCCAGTCTGACATATCATAAAGCAATGACAACTATGTCCAGACGCACTACAAATGGTCTAGAAAATCGCAAAAAGTGCAGCGGGGGAGAGGATTAAGTCATTGTGTCCTCTTGTTCCTAAGTCAGTTCTTGTCAAGCCATAACAGTAGTTTTTGAGGCAGTCGGTCGATGCATCAAAGCAAAAAAGATGACGCTCTCCGCTAGTGGATTCAGTGTTTAAGTCACTTCTGAGTATGTTATAAAACATTTGGCCAGGTCCCACGTACATTTTCGAAACATGTATGGTTATGTCTAAATCTTCAAATCGTAGAAAAATCTCCTCGAAGTACCTGGTGACACATGGTGGCTGACGCCCTGTCAGAGGTGTGCTTAAAGGTTTCCTTTGATAACGACGACGCCGCCTGGCTTAAACCTTTCTCCTACGCCCTAGTCGTGCTAAGGTTACCGATAGGCTGCAGGGATACACGCTCTATGGCAGTGGTCATTAGGAAAAACTTGGTGACGTTCCGACGCTCTGCTCGACTTACAGAACAGGCTCTGCTGCGTACCGCGGGAGATTCGGTGGTAATGCTGAACGAAATCATTCAATCGCGCGGGTTGTGTCAGCCAAGCTATCGGACGGAGACGTGTCAGGGACAGCTCACCTTCTTCTGTCTGACGACGGTATGGTCGATGAACCAGCCGCCGCAGGGTCGTTACGGGAAAAACATCCCCCGCGCAACCGGACTTGTGTGGGCCGTCTCCTCCCCCTTCACAACGTTTACTTTTTTCTACCTCGATCGAAGATGTTCGCTATGCGGTGGGATCATTTTCAAAGAGCTCGAGAGCCGGTATGGATTTTATCAGACCTCAACTTCTACAGGACCTTCTTTCACCGACTCTCAGCTGCTCATTTGACAGACTTAGCAAGGCCCTAGCAAAGGAAATCGATCTACTGCAATGTGGAGCTTTGCATCCAAGGTGGTGTCCCCTCATCTTCGAAGCGGGGCGGTTTGCACTGAAGAAGAAAGACGGCTCGTTTAGACCTATCGCTTGTTCATCGGAACTACGTAGGATCGCGGCAATTTCCATCCGTGCCAGTCAAACTTAACTGTAAAAACGCATTTAACACCGTCAGGAGGAATCACTTGTTGAAAGTGGTTGGAGATAAGGTCCCTGCCATTTATCACCAAGTGAAAAGTGGCCTACGGTGATCCATCGCACTTGGTCTCGCCCTCGGCACTGCTCACTTCGGCTGCTCCGCCTCTGGTTGGTCTTTCCGTTAAAGGAAATTAGCCTCGCTACGTGCGGTGGTTTGACGCTGAACCCAATCAAGCGTGAGGTTCACATCATCGGCCCAGACAGAACTGAAATCTCCGCTATACAGAATCTACTTCCAGGTTGCCGCGTAACAAGCGACAACCTGGATTTTCTTGGCGTACCGATGTTCTCTCGCCACCTTGGACCGACAATCGAACGCCAGAAGAAATAAACTCTAGATTAGTTTTAATCGCTTTCCCCAGCTGGGTGCTCACCGAGGGTTGTATCTTGTTCCTTCGTGCTTCCCTGCGTCGAGGCTGAACTACCGGTTTAGGAAACTCAACAGTTTAGCGTTCTCGACCCAGTTGGAGAAAATTAACTTGAATATGGCTCTGCGTCGGAATCTATACTCAACCTGCGGTTGCGAGACGATTCACAAGTTCGGGCTTTCTTACCGGTAACCAGAAATTAGCCTGTCTACAGTTTCTTTTTCAGTTGCAGCACACATCGCCTCCTTGCGTTCGGCAACTAGTGGCGTTGAGTCTATACTGGACTCCCAGTCGGTTGCAAACTTTCGGACCACGCTTGAGCAGACTCAGGATGACGCCATCACATTCTGTCGGTCTCTACCGGAGACTCTTTGTCTTCAGCGCGCGTGGCCAAAACTGGCAAACGACGGCCAATGGAGCGGCCTATGGGACAGAGCAACTACGGCCGCTAGCAAAGCGAGGTTACAGGCAGTTTCTTCGCCGGGTGCAAGTGCATGGCTGCACGCCCTCCCAAGACCTCAGCTGGATACCCTCCTGGATGATGAGTCTGCACGAATACTAGTCGGGTTTAGGTTAGAAGCAAGGCTAGTCTTCCCACAGCAGTGCAGATGCAGTGACGAGGCCGACTCTAGGTCACCATGGACTTTCCTGTCCGCAGAGTTCAGGCAAAATCGCACGCCACTCGGCCTTGAATAAAACATTTACCAGAGGGCAACGGTCGGCATGCTACCCATGCAGGTTGGAGCCTCCTGGTTTAGTCAGAAACGAAGGGAGAAGACCTAATGACATGACCGTGACTCTGGGCTAAATGGTGTGGGATGCGGCCGTAACCGACACGTTAGCTCCTTTAATGGTCGATACGGGCGCAGACCGCCCTGGACACGCGGTAGCCCTAGCGAAGCAGCCAATTGCAGAAAGTATTCAAACGTCGCTTACCCACACTTATTCTCGCCCCTCGCGTTTGAGATATTGGGGGACTGGGCTGCTCACGAAGAAACTATTCTACGATATTGGAAAAAGATTGATGCTTGCTACAGTAGACAAGAGGGCGGGCGAATATTTACTGCAACGTCTGTCATTAGATGTTTAGAGAGAGAATGCCGCTTCGGTGAGAGACACCCTGGCTAGGTGGACCAGCCCAGGCCTGGACCCAACGCCTTGAGTTATGCCCCGAGCGGGCTGTGCACATGTTCTTACATCACAAATGTATATCGTTATATATATATATATATATATGAACTAGAGCAATGATGTCTAAAAGCGAGAGGAAAAAGATACCTTGGTTAAATGAACAAGCAGAGCAACGTGACCGTTAAATTCTATAACAAGACAGTATACTAAAAACTGTTATGGGTGAATTGGTAACACTGGTAAACAGAAGGGTTTAAAAACATGTAATAAAGAGATTATTGATTAGGAAGAGATAGCCAGTTAATAACTCAAGAAGAGAAACACCCCTATAATTGGTTGTTGCGCCCTGCCCCGTAGAAACAGGCTGCTAAAACTGCTACGGCAGATTGAGGGAATTCTGTAAGGGAAGTACACCATCCCAAAGTAGCATATTAGATGTAAGCGTCCTTGGGGACCAAAAAACGGATGAGACCAGAGAACAGGCGACACGAAATATTTCAATCGAAGAAATACTTCAGTCGATCAGAGAAGCTCCAAATGAGAAAGCCCATGGGATGGGCTTAATAAGGAACGAACACCAAAGGATACTTGCTCCATGCTATCAGACCTTATTCCGCGAGTGCTTACGGTCAGAGAGTATTTTAAGTGTAGGAAGAATACGGTGGCAGTTAAATTGTGGAAGAGGTGGTCGACTAATCAACAAAACTATATTAGCATCACAGAGAAAATACATTGAATGTGTGAATAAGTTTATCTACTTGAGAATCAACAATGCAATGCCGGGGATTTGCTTTTAAGCTCATGACACAAAAAATAGTAAACAAACGGCGAGGCCTGCAGCGGCGAGAAGGAGGCCATAGCTGTTATCTTTGGACACGGCAGTGACGATATATATATATATATATATATATATATGGACAATGTTCAGACTCAGGGTGGTTCCAATAGCTATGTAGGAGGCCATCTACAATAACCGTTAACTGTCCGCACCCACCTGAAAGGATATATATATATATATATATATATAAATATAAGCACTTCGAAGCCAGCTTACAGAAGATGTAGAGGCTTGCCACCGCTGGCTCGTTACACTGAACAAGATGTGCTCTCGTAAGAGACAGATCTATATGTGTGTATATATATATCTATATATCAAAAGAGAGAGGTGGAAGGCTACAAGACAATTTTAGGACGGCTTAGCTCCCTGACCTGGCCCATCGCTTTGCAAGTAGCTATCTCCGCATGCTGCTTGAGCGCTATGTCATACATGTGCGTGTTGGAGAACTACACCCCATTGGCGGCATATGACATGAGTTGAACCAAATTGCCTAACAAGTAGCCTCTCAGTTGGGTCTTATCGCATCCTTTAACGACTGTGCCAAGTCCACAAGTGGGTATTCATTCATCCGCATACTATATCTCTCTCTCTCTCTCTCTGTGCCTCGAGATTTGTTTCTCTGTTCATTCGCTCACTAATGTGTGTGTTCATTGATACCACCGTGTGCAGTACGAGAACGGAGAGGAATAGAAAACGTCATCAAAGAGGCAAAACAACGAGAAAGCACAACTGGCACAAAGTGTCGGCTATCGATGTACAACGGCGGGACCTGGAGAGCAGTCTCTCCCAGCAGTCAGCCGCGGCGCCCCTAACGAAAGTGGATTTCCTCGACCGACGACGAGGGATTTGCGGGTAGAGCCGAACCTCCGACGACGGGTACGTAGGGAACACCCAGCCAGCCAGCCCCTAACAGTAAATAGGAGGTCACCGACAAGCTTCGTTCTACGTTCGTATACGTGCTACAGCGCGCCGCCGCTACCGTCGCCGCCGCCGCCGCCGCCGCCGCCGCCGCCGATCATATAGGCGGGTGTGCCCAGTCGTTTGGGCAGAAGGGGGCGGTGTTAGGAGGACAGGCGTGTGTACCATCGATATAGAGCGGTATCAAATCGACGAGCAAAGAAGACACGACGCTAGACAGAGAGAGAGACCTACAGCACTAACGCAACGACTATCGGCAGACGCAGCGCAAACAGTAGCATCAAGAACAGCCCCAGTATTCGTAGTAGCATCAAGAACAGCTACAGTATCCATCGTAGCAGCAGCAGAAACAGCAGTCCCGAGTTGCGGCACATGGCTGGCAGCTGGCGTCGTACTCGAGACGACGACGACGACGACGACGAATTGGCATAATGGCAACACAGCAGCGTTGACAACCAGGCGTCCGAAACCGGTCTTCTTGCTTTTGCTTGCTTGTATGCAAACGGCAGCGTCTGAGCAACCATCAAGCAACGACAGCAATCACATTGTTGATCCGCTACGTCGGCGCTTACTACTACTACTGTGTCGTGCACACAGGTACGCACTCCGTCTTGGACTTCGGCATGGAGGCCACCATTAGCATCGTCGAAGCAGAAGAGAGGCGGATCTCCGCAGACCACAGAATAGGTGCTGAAAAAAGGAGTGAGTACTGCCGCCCCTCCTAGAGGTTGTGGCTTGCAGTTTGAAACTATAATAGCATAACAGACAGGAACAGCTGTAGCTGCAGCAGCAGCAGCAATAACAGTAACAACGAAACAACAATAACAATGGCGAAACTATAATGGTAATAACAACTAAAACAGCTATAGCAACAAAAGTAACCGCACCTACGATAACGACAACGACAATAATAACATCAACCGCGATCACAAGAAATACTACGCAGCAGCAACAACAACAGCAACAACAACAAAAACAACAACAGCAGCAACAACAACAAGAACAACAACAACATTTTTCTCGAGCAACAAAGTGGGCGACAACACGGCAGACATAGATGGTATATCATCTTGCTAACACTATAACACTCAGCGAAAGTTTGCTCGGTTGAATGTACGCGGGGCACACACACATGGCACAAATGCTGCCACCAGATATACATATATGTATATGTAAACGAGGCGTCGTGGAAAAAGAAATGTCTAAGCGACCGAAAGCGACACCATAGCCGAACCAGGTCCAACGCAAACATTCGCTGCGTCATCTTGGCTTCGCCATCTCGCAACTCCTACACCTTGAGTTGGTTTGGGTATGCCAGCGTTCAGCGGCCAATATAGATAGATGTACACACGGACCACTGTTTAGATGACCTGCGACTGCAGCCGAGTATGTTGAAAGCTCCACAACTGTACTCAATCTATCGGTAGGCCGCACATCGTACTCGAACGTACGTGTGCCGCAGAGAACACAAAACGTTTCCTTGGTCCGAATGTGCGTCGGCCATGTCGGTCCGCCAAGAACTCGAAGCAATCACTTCGACACCAGTGTCATTATCATACTTAAAGGTTGTACATACTGATTTTTCCCACCAAGCTCATAAATAGCTAAATGGGGAAAACTGGAAATCGTTTAAAATATTCAATATCGTTTCCAACAACTTTTGACACGTTTACTCTCAGTCGCTCTCTTTATATATATATATATATAGGCCCATACAGAATAGTGTCAACTTGCGGACGATTAGTGTATGATGGGGTGTAACCATACCGTAGTAGGAGTCGCGAATACGAGTTTCGCAGCGCTCGCCGGTGGTGTCCGGAGGACAGGTACAGCGGCAGGCAACCGTTTCTCCATGACGGGCAAAAATGAAGCCACCATTCTCGCAGCGGACGTCGGCGAGGTTCGTGCACCCCTCTGAAATTCGATCACCCATCATCGCGCAGGCATTGCAGACGTTAATTAAACCATTACACATTTTCCTTTTAACGTCAACGACTATCATTATCACTACGACGATAACACAACGGTTATGGCGGTCAGTCAATCTCCGTATCACGCGCATACGGCCCTTAAACAACGCTGCACATAGTGCGGATGCAGGCTGCTGTAGAAAAGCACATATATATATATATATATACAGGGTGTCACCATTTTTGTGTCCAAAACGCAAGGGTATGGTCAAGCTCGGTGAGAAAATCATTTTTGCCAATCGAAAGGGGGAGCGAAAATGCTTCGTATAGGAGTGAGAAATTGTTTTAATGAATTTGTTTGAATTGTAATTTTAGGGGTGTAACATACGTTTACAAAATGTACGATTGTGAGAGAACGCATTCCTCAATTGAAAAACCGAGCACACCGGAGGGTCCGGGAGAAAATTCTACATTTTCGAAAATATACCCGACCTTAGCTAGCGCAATTACTATTGTGATTCCATTACGCGCGCACAACCAATACGCCCAGACGAACGTGCATCTTTAGTGAATCATTTTGGTACCAAATTGGTAGAGCTGACGTCTGTGGTTGCAAAGTAACTCCAGTCTCCCTATAGCCATATCGGGTGTGCACACATACATGCAGCTCCTATGTTCGCTTTCTTTGTCAATCAAATCACTCGTCAAACCTGCAAGAGTTCAGAAAAACATTTATTTACTTCAAATCTTGCTCAAACGAATGCCCGCCAGCACACTGAGCTTTTTGTCTGAAGGATAGCAGTCTTCGTTAAGCAGCGCGGGCATAGATTCGGTTGGAGGCAATGGCGAAGCAAGCTAAAGATATGCCGGGAAATAGAAGATGCCGTAAACCCAGTAATGAAGACGCGGAAAGTCACGAAATGCACGGGCAATCTGTGATATTGTGACGAAGTTAGACACAATGTATCAACAGAACAGCTAACTACTGGCGCCGTCGATGTCGACCAAGCATTCAATCTAACGTACACCGCGGCGACATCAGCAGCATCTTCACCATCAGACCTACGTACCTGAATTACGCACGCTGTGATAATGCGTAGTTTAAGCAGATCAATACGAACGCTACGGGGTCCCTTGAGTGAATACATAGACCGAGAAAGCATAGCCTAACATCCATTCTTCGCCCGGCCGTGCTACGCGCTAGGCGTACGTTGTGTGTTGTTGTTCCTCGCAAGTCCCTTGCATTGTAGCAATCGTCTAGCTAAGTCTACATTTTCCAATTAATTCCAAAAAAAATGCAGGCGTTTCTACTACGTGTATCGTGATGGGCCGATTTACAAATGCCCTTTTTTTTATGGTAAAGCAGACGGTAACGCGAGTTTTGCACACCGATTGTACGCAGAGCGTTTTCCACACCGACGGATACCTGGCAGGGAAATGTTTTTGAGACTTCATTGTTTGATCTGCAAAACTGGATTATCTCAAGGCCGTCATTACGAAGCCGGACGACCGCGGACAGTGAGAAGCCCAAATACGCGTCCTTCCGCAAGCATTTGGCAGATGGCTAGAAGTGTCGGTGTAAGTCGTGTCACTGTTCACGAGGTGCTAAATGAATCAGGGCTACATCCATACTGGTTGCAGCGAGTTCATGCCTTGAGAGATTCTGATTGCCAGCCACGCATTCATTACTGTCGCTGGTTTCTGCAACAAGCAGCGGCCGATGTGAAATTTCCTGCTCTTGTTCTCTTCATGGACGAAGCGTCCTTCACACAAGAGCGTGTTCAACGCACACAATGCTCATTGGTGGGCTACGGAGAACCCGCATATGACCCGCCCGCATGCACACCAGCGTCGCTTCTCCGTGAATGTCTGGGCTGGCATAGTGGGCAACTATCTTTTCGGACCTCACATACCTCCAGATAGGTTAAATGGACCAACATTCTACATGTTTCTCAGCATAACCTGGCGAGAATACTTGGTAAACATTCCACAGAGAATTCAATCGAGAATGTGGTTCCAGTACGATGGTGCCCCTTCCGGTACGGTATTATCTGGGTGAGACCTTCGCCAATTGCTGGATTTGCTGAGGCGGTCCACAAGCTTGGTCACCGCGATCGCCCGATCTGTCCAGTAAGTAGAACCATTCGGAAGGCGCCTGGAATCTTTGAACGCGTGCAACGCGAGCTTTGCCATCGATGTCAAATGTGCTTATTGGCGGGCATTCGTTTGAGCAAGATTTGAAGTAAATAAATGTTTTTCTGAACTCTTACAGGTTTGACGAGTGATTTGATTTACCAATTTGGTATCAAAATGATCCACTAAAGATGCACGTTCGTCTGGGTGTATTGGTTGTGCGCGCGTAATGGAAAAATTTTGAAAACCTGGGCGTGAAAGTTCAAACATGCGAAAAAAAATTATAATTTTGCAAACTCTTCTTAATATCACAATAGTCATTGCGCTAGCTAAGATCGGGTATATTTTCGCGAAGTTCTCTCGAATGCGCCGATATGCTCGGTTTTTCAATTGAAGAATGCGTTCTCTCACAATCGTGCATTTTGTAAACGTATGTCGGAACAGCCACCCCTGAAATCACAATTAAAAAAATTATAAAAAAATTATCTCACTCCTATACAAAGCATTTTCGCTCCCCCTTTCCATTGGCAAAAATGATTTTCTCACCGAGCTTGACCCTAGCGATACCCTAGCGTTTTGGACACAAAAATTGTGACACCCTGTATATATATATATATGTATATTATATATATATATATATATATATATATATATACGATGTCTCAATAAAAGATGGTGCATTACCATCCACTCCATTGTTATATATGTGTGTGTGTGCATATCAAAATTATTTTAGTACAAAAGCCAATAAATAAGCATTTGCTCAGAGAGTTGCTTTTTATGATTTTCATAGCTCACATTAGCAAGCTGAGATATTAGGGGGTCTACCCCTCGGAGTCAGCTACATTATGTGTTGTGTATGTTGTCACAAAAGTCACTCAAAATATTCTAGATATACCAAGTTAAATACACCACGTGTTTAAGCTATACGACTTATCCCTCGATTTTGCAAAGATTGCGCAAAAAGTCAGTTTTTAGAATTGCGTGCTGACGGAACGTACATATCTGTGAAGCCTGAAAACCTACGGTTTTGTTTTAACATATGGGCCAGGTCTTTCGTGTCAAGAGAACGTTCTACTGCTGGTAGTAAATGGTAAATTTACTTTTCATAGCGAACAAAAAACCATTCATCCTCCGTTTCAGCAACACATTTTGATCTAGGTTGGATTTGCCTTGCGATGTACACCTAATATGATGTTGTTTAGGGAACTATGTTCACTGAACTGCGCTCCGTCGGAGGTTACTCCTATATTTTTAGCTAACTCGTAATGTTCACCCTTTTTAAGGTAGCCACAGGAAACAGTTACGAAAACACGTTTTTTTCTCGCCCGTTTTTATCGACAACACAACACGTTCTGCTTTGTAGCTGTAACTAAAACCTATTTATATATATATATATATATATATATATATATATATATATATATATATATATATATATATATAGTTATATAAATATATATTCGGAGCGTTTTTGCCAAGCGCATTTTGCGATAAGTCTAGGGGATGACAGACAAAACAGAGTTCCGACAGGCGACGGGTGTGTCACATGGCAAAAGCGAAAATACCTAACAAGCATTAGCTACCAGCATATACACAAAGAAGCCCATCTAGTCTTGGTTTTAGACTGCATGGCGAAAGATAATAAACGTGCGTCACCACGTAGGGCATGGATACTGCTAATATGACAGTCGCGCAATTATTCATAAGGCTGCTTGTTTGCTCCTTCTGGACGAACGGTTTTGAGCGATAAATGCAAACTTTTTTTACAAAAGAGTGTTTTTATAGCGTTGTATATGTTCCGAAATCTGATTTTCCGAACGCGTTTCTGCGAAGTTCGCCTACAATAACTACCATGGCGGCACGAGATGAGGAAGTCTATTGTGTTTACACGCGCCAGCAAATCCGCTGACTTAGATCTACTGCGGTACGAAGAAAACTCAGTATTCTACTCAAAGTTTACTAAGCGCGTCGTTACCATATTTGCAAAAAGCGCACATTATACATCGCACAGCCGATATGTACTACGTATATATATACGTAAATATCGTATATATATATATATATATATCGTATATAACGTATATATAAATCGATGTTTCTACATAATATAATGGCCCGCCCATATGCCAATTGTATACACTTTACTCAGTTTGTTGGCATATTTTTATTTTCTTTGAGCGATGCTCATTGAGAATATATTGTAAACCATACGGCTGAGACTCAGCAACTAAGCTGCTCTGAGGGCCGTTGGGGAAACCCTAAATATCTCAACATGTTTTTGTATGCTGCTGTTCTAAAGTCCCCTTATATAAAATTTTGCCATTTGTATTTAGGCATACGTATGCCAAGTGAATACTAAATCAATCACTAACTTTTTTTTCATTATTGTTACTTATAGTGAGAGTTCTCTTTTAATAGAGACTACTCTTATAAGCGAAAATGCGTTACGGTTGATTCTGTATTTGATCTGAAATATAGAGTACGAGTTGGGTACTCTGTTCAACAAGATACGCGACGAGAGCGTAAACTCAGATCTGGGATTACGTAAGATGATTCCTACTATCCAAGGGACATCTCGACGTTGACATTAATGACCCGAACTCTATCGGGGCATCTCATTGGACAGCACAGTTGAGAAAATCTTTGCAGTGTCGATCATCGCAAGAGTTCTTCCAACTAGCAAGGCTCTTCGGTTTCAAGTGGAATGAGGTACACTTGGATGCGATCCACGTACTCCAGTCGGAAGTTGAGCGAGCGTTGGCAAGACCCGGGGTACTCCTCTGTGCGCAACTTGTATTGATTGTGTCAAGACCTTCGACGAAACCCCTCCCCCCCCATTAGTTGACACATCCCGGCACGAATGAAGTAGGTGGTCTTCTTCTGTGACTGTTTTCCATTTTTTTTTGCTGAGGAATGCCTGGAAGTGCGAATGTAAAGTCGTGACACCACAAAGCTAGAACAAAATGTGGGATATGCAGGGAAACTCACTCAGCTGTCTGTCCTCTGATATTTCGCTCTACTAATCACTGACACGTAAGGGGCCGAATGTAGAAATGCTGTTGTCGTAATGTACGCGGACGGCGTCGTAGTCGTCCATGGCAATCTCGAAGCCATCAACAGGATCCGAGAACGTTGGAACTAAACGTAAACTCCTCTCTATACTTGAGCCTTAAAGTCCTTTATATGGGCGCGGCATTCGCACAACTTGTCAGTGACAGGTGCCGAGCAGCAATCTTCTTCGTGTATTTGGAGATGAGGGACGGCCGGAAACTGTCCGCTGCCTGTCTTCGTGCTAATGCTAAGATACAGGCTCGGCGGATAGTGGACATACTTTTCGGCGGCAAACTTTGCTCAGTTAGAGAAATGTTTTTCTACATCTATATGGCGCGATTTCTCTGTCTCCTTCGGACGGCGAGTGGGAGTCGTTTTATCTGGTTGCTTACCGGCTTTGGACTGGCAGTGGAAACAACCAAGGTTGGGCAGATATCACCAATTACCGACCCATTCGAGCATTTTCTGCAGGACTGGCAAGGTTGCCGAAGCCTTGGCCGAGATTGGGCACCTTGATACATAAGTGTCTCGGTATAGTTGGGAAGGAGCAGTTTCCTCTAGCCGTCACGTATACACAGTATGTATCGTGCCCGGCTACCCTGCCTCTTTGTGTACTCCCCTCCTGGTTTTCACCAGCCATGTGACCAGAGCCGATGTCGGTTCCGTTCGCAGATTTGCGCTCAGTACTATGCAATTAATTGTCAAACGCCTCAGCGACCCCTGCACTGCCTTAGTGGACGCTTGCGCCGTATAAGCTGTCATTAGTTTGCATATATCTTGTAAAATGCAACCAAGTTTGAACCAAACAAAAACAAATGAATAGAGCACGAGCGTCTAAACACACAAAACACACTGTTCCACCATTGCTGCAAACAGCGTTTAGTTCAGCTTACAGTTCATAATATATTGTTCATCTCGATACTGACATACACTAGCAGTAGCACCAGCAGTCGCCGAATAACGACCTTCATAGCGGCGCCGCACACAGCGTGCACATGGGAGGGAAATTATGCATTGTTCCCACTAGCACTGGCTACTGGCCATTGTGGTCGCATCGTCATCATACTCAGCTTTGGTCAACCATTAATTAGTGCCTCTCCAGACGACGACCGTGGTGATGGAGGCGCCGGCGCCCGCAGCGGCACCAGTCACAGCTGTAAGTGCAGCAGGCACATAACCAACATAGCCAATCGAACTACTATGATTATTGCGACCGTTCATCAGAATGAACACGAGCGCGAAAGTCAACCTCCTTCTACCTGCTGATGATGAAATTGTCCGAGCCACTTCATGCCTATATTTGCATAGACATGTTTTCTGTGTGTACCTGGCGGCCCGAGCCGCGAGGAAGAACGCGTCTCGGTGGCGCATTCCTTCCTGCAACCAATCGCCTACGTTTTAGTACGGTATTAGAATAGGCTCTAGGAAAAACGCATACTTCCGAATGTCAGTAAAGCAGCCACCTCCCTCCACCCTCTCACCCCTGCCACCTGCCCGTTTTCCTTGACGCCCTTCTCTCTGCCGCCGCCCAATCACTATCAAGCGGCGACGTAACACGAGCTGCGTATGCTAATGCATACGTCGCGATTCATCTTCTTCTCATCGATAGAGGCGAGGCGGTGTTAATGCGTGGGCGTCGAAAGGAGGTACGACCTTACGAAGGCACGACCTCATTTAAATTCTAATTGGCGTTCGCCGACTCGGTTCCGCGTCGCAAAGCAAGCAAGCAAGCAAGGACTTAGAAACTTCCGAGTTTCGATTGTATTACTTCGACCGCGTCGGGGGGGCTGGATGGCATTTGTTTTTATAACGTGCGTTGTCTCAGCAGCTACTACTTCTACTGTCCACGAATGCAATGAAGATCACTAGGGGGAATCAAATTGGGCACAGTCGGGGCACTGGAACGTCTCGCGGTCTCGGAAGGAACGTTATGATGCCCTATCTCTTACGTATGTATCGTGTTGTGCCAGACATTAACGACGACGACGACAGAGACACAGCGTAGACAGCCCGAAAACGTGACGTATGTTGCTAGTGTAGTATTGTGCATGTAGGGTTGATGATACACTTGAAGGGCGGCAAAAATGTGTGTGCCTTTGCCCTAATGCCCTGATCCTCCCTCCAGCGCCGACCTTTCTTCCCTTCACTGTTTGCGAGTCATTATTATAGGAGGATGATGATGGTGACGACTTTTCTCGTTTCACCAGTTGCTGGATGAAGCTGGATGGATCCGGAGGAACTGAGTCGCTTGCCCGTCTGTCCGTGTGCACGACGTCGTACACGCGGGCCGTATATGACTGTGTTTGTATATGTGTTATTACTATACGCGCGCACGGTGATGAGACTAAGACCCATCGTATGCATGAACTTCATCAACACACGCCGCACAAGCTACATGCTAACTGCAGGACGGCGGCTAGCCGAATGGTTTGGCACAATACTTTCCGATAGAAGCTCGGAGGTCGGTCTGTTTGAGCAGGCGGCTTCTTCTGGTGATTATCGCTATCTGATGACCCGTGCTTAATCTCCGCCCGCCGCTACGCTGCTTGAATGCCCCGCACATCCGCCACTTATTCCTTTGGGACGCACTTGCGGCGATGACAATACTCCGACGATAACGATGATGATGATGATTATTGTCATTGCGACTATATATATATATACATTAGTGTTTCACTTTATGTATTATATAGCAACGAAACAAACTTGCTATATAATTAATACGAATAACCAAAAGAATTCATGTGTAGCCAATGTCAGGCAATGTACAATAGTGCAGACATATATATATATATATATTAATATATATATATATTTATATATATATATATATATATATATATATATATATATATTAGTGTATACGTTGGAAGGTCAGAAGACACGTTTATACGTGAGGAGCACCATCTTACTGTGAGCGGCAGGACGTGTCGACTCTTTGTGAATACATTACACTCAGCAAAATAATGATATGCACGTTCATTAGAGACATTGGGCAGCTGCTAATAAAAAAAGACCTAATTAGTTTTAGTTGGCTGTTGGCTGAGCGCAGAAAGTTGAGTTTTGCTTCATCGGATATGTACATATATACGAAGCGTGATTTTTAAAGTAAGCGTTGCTGCTGCTGCAGCTGCGGCAGACATAAAAAACAAAGCAAATCTTTTTAATTTGTTTTCGACAGTATTTGTTTCTGAATGAATGTGCTTACACGTCGTCCGACCAGTTTCTAAATTCTACCGTCATCGAAATCTGTCAGCTAATTTGCCAACACTCCAAGGAGGTCATTTTGATGTTTGACGTCATCGTCGTTCCGGCGCTGACTAGCCAGGCGTTCATGTGTGGTAGTAAGTAGACTTCAATTACAAACTGCGTCGAGCAATACGAAAGAACGGGCATGCACGCTTAGCGAAGAGATCGTTCTGTTTTACAGGCTAGCATTGAAGCCCAAGATGCAATCTCGCTGAGTGTCTGGGAACATCCGGACAAGCCTGTTTGACTGAGCACCCAGTGGGTATGATCTGTTCTTGCACCTTAAGAGCTAACTTGGCGGTCAACGCTAACAAAAGAGAGAAATACTTACACTCCCGCCCTTTAACCGCGATTTAATACGCGCGGACCCGAACGGGAGTGCCCATCAGCCCGAATTGACAGGCCGGCAGATCCACCACCCTCCCCCCTATCGAGGTTCGGAATGGGGGTACCACACTACTCCACCGTACCGATTAGACGCGTTCACCTCGCGATTCCGCGTTACACCCCAGAATATACTTCCTCCCGAAGGACGTCTGACCACTCCAGGGCAGGGGTTCCCCGTAAAATACGGGGCCAGAAGGTCCTCTCGACCGGTGGTCTGCGTTCGTGTGGCCACTTCTCACGATGTCAACGTCAAATTGACCATGCTGGTTATTGGAATTCAAAAATTCGTAAAAATCACCCAAAGAAAACGGCAAACTTCTATTAGGACGGAGCTTAGAAACTAATCGTATTACATCATAAATGCCCCAATGCTCGTGGCAATTACAGTGAATTCATATTAATTCAGTCCTTACTTAGAAAACAGTTGTGTACAAAAATCTTAAGGCCATTTGACCTTACAGAAGAACGCAGTTTTAAACGTCGACAGATCATGTACCGTTTCCGACCAATAACAAACAGTATATATTACTGTCGCAATCCTCGTCGACCATTAATTTTGTAAAATGCCACAGCTGTTCCCAACGTAATGTTTGTTTTAATAATAGGGTTACTAGAAAATATTTAACTCACTACACAGGGCTTGTAAGTACAACCCAAAGATATATATATATTTGCACACAAACGTATCTCTCTTTATATATATATATATATATATATATATATACATATACATATATATATATAATTATGAACTGTTTGTGGAGCGAGCGTATCACCGAATCTCTGCGTGAAGTCAGTCAATGCTCGTGTCAGCCTCTCTCGTAGGACGCACGTAAGGCGCGCTGTAGTCGACCACTGCAACGACGAGCTCTGTTTGCTCGACAATCAGCGCCGGAGGAAAGTCCTCCCGGCCTATGTGCCTGCACAGATGATAGTTATTATCTTAACTGTGTGTGAGTCTGTGCATCGTCCGAAGCCGCCGTCTCCCGTCCCTCTGCGGTCTGCCTGCCTGTTTGTCTGACTGACTTGTACGGGCGTACTTGGTTTCTGTCTCGTCGGTAGTTGGTTGGCAGGCAAGACTGTTGTAACGGTTGTAGCGATCTTGCACCGTTAAACTACCTGTGCACATGGAGAGTTTCTAGCGTCGTTTCGTACCGCTGTGTTGCTCGCCGACTTACCCACCGGCCGACGTGTGCATGCGGCAATCGGCAACGGCACCAAGTCGTACCTATTGTCGTCGAAGTGTTCGTATAGTCGTAGTTCGAATAGCCGGGGCCATGTGCTGTATCTATCCGCCCGCGGTTCGTCTAAAAGCAGTCAGAGAGAGAGAGAGAGGGGCACAAGAAGAGAGAGAGGGGCACAAGAAGAGAGAGAGGGGCACTAGAAGAGAGAGGGGGGGGCATAAGGAGAGAGAACCTCTGTCGTTGCCGCGGCCTTGGCCACCGTCATCGTAGAGGAACGAGCTAACGCTGCACCGAACTCTGCGGCACTCACTGATTGATTCATGTCCCGTCAGAGGCACCGAACACGACCACCGTTGGTGGGAGTATACTGAGGGCCAATATGCGTCTGCCCTAGTCGTTGTAGTAGCACAAGCAACAGCAGCAGTAGGAATAGTAGTAGTAGTAGTAGTGGTTGGCTGTCACGACAATGTTGGCGACAAAGCGGCTGCTGAACGTCCGCCAACGTTTCACACGGCAAATTACCACCACTGTCGGCTCGTCGAGTTGGCCCCTGGGGACGGAAAGGACTTTTGCTGCCTCGACTTGGTTTCTCTGTTTCTCTCTCTCGCTCGCTCGCTCGCAACCTCCCTTTGTCCAACCCCTTTCTCGCTCTCGGAGAAATATGACACGGTTGTACCGTGATACCTATCTCCCTATTCGAAGACTAGCACTACGAATACAACACTAACGAAACGATAGAAACAATCAGATTACATTTTGTAGTTTTTAGCTCTAGCAAATAACAGGTGTCCGGACATCATTCGGAATTTATATCTAGGTGTCAATTAGTAGTAGGTATGCATATTATGCATACATAGAGAGAATGCATTCTCAGAGCGACCGCCATCCCCATCTCGTTGAGGCTGCTGCCGCGGCTCGATCAGCGTGAGACTGTAGGTATGTGTTCTTAGGAAAAAAAAGTAAAAACTCTTACAAAAGACTCAAAATATCATAGGGACATCGTGTCGGAAGACACAAACACAACTAGATCTATAGAATAATTCCATTGCTCGAAATGCTTACACATCAGGCAAACGGTTTGCACTATGGACCACTCTGGAGCTAATCGTTATACTCGCGCAGTAAAATAATTAGAAGCCCGTGACAGAAAAATCCGCGCGCACACCTGGCCCTAACGACAGAACCCACTGTATCAGCAAATCCGTCATTCAACTTCTGCGGCAATTTCGAATAATCTTAACTTGTAATAGCAACAATTTAGCAGTACACAAATGTACTTGAACGAATTGCATTTCGTAAGGCGCGCAAAAAGTAGGCTAAACCGGAAGAAATTATACGATTGAACAGTTTACTAAACTAGTAGATCTCAACATCTGGAAGATCACGCCTATATATATATATATATATATATATATACATACATACATATGCTTTTTATGTACGTCCGTGGAGGCAATATGATTTTAATGCAGAGGATCTGCATACTATATAAAATGTATGCGCTATGAGCGCGGAGCACGTGACGTTAGTTCTATTCGATTTGGTCTGGACTCAAATACATTGCTTCCAGAGCGCTTGGTGTATCTCTACTGCATATAAGAAAATAGGGAAAACCCGATAAGTCGATAGTCGATACCACACCAATATCGCTACGCAGAAGGCGCACATTTTAGAGTTTATATCAGTTTTCTATCGCCAAATGGGACAATGGGATCACACTGACAAGTTCATATTCTATTCGACTTTTGCTACATGGTGTGCTGCAGGACGGGCGCTCGTTGGTCGACGGGACTTCATAGTAGTGCATTGAGGTGCCTCGGTCTGGCCAAGTTAGCTTCTATATTTTATATCGGAGCTAAAAATAATATTAATATTGAAGGAGAGTGACAGTCGTTTAAGAAGTCAGAATTTCGTGCAGCAGCTATCATTGGACATACAACAAGGCAAGGTCATAACGGTCATGACTTCAATGGAAGGAGAAGAAATAGGCGGGCGAGACACTGTGATAAATGCTAAAGATATGACGGTTAAATTGTTACTACGTTTGGCGTTTCAGAAAAAAAGAATATTTCGTTTAAATGCAAATGCTATATATTGATATTAACGTAATTACTACAAGTTCGCAAATATTAACGTCTGCAATATCCGAAGGGATTGCTCGCAGAAAAGCGAACTTATAGCGCGTTTCTACTTAGTACAAGCTCCAGAAATTATGCTGTGCTGAGAAATCAAGAATCAAAAACATCTCACTGGTTTCTAATTTTTGTAAACGTTCATTATCGAATTAGTCACGTAAGCATCGCCGCACGTGGACGAAAAGTAATTTTTGCTTTGGGGCGGTGCTTTACTTTACGGCGCCGTATGCGTCAATTGTTGTTGAGCCGCACACTGATTGTTGAGTCGGACTAATTGAGTCGAGTGAGTAAGTACTCAAACGCTAACTTCAGTTGAATAGTGCTGATGCAGACCGTTAGAACTGCCTGCCTGCCGCAATCGGCAGACGTCGAAGGCAGACCGATTTCGAACGGATTCTACGGCAAAGTTCGAGATGTGAGCTCGTTTAAGCCGTGGGCGTGGGGGTGGCGGCGGGGTGTAATGGCAGAGGGTGCTGCGAGGTGGTTTCGGACCAAACAAACCCGCGTTCGCGCATCAGCGCTAGGCGGCTCGGAAGGCCGTCAAGTAAAGCATTGTCATCAAAAAATCGAGACGCACACCGTTCGAGCCTCGTTACGGCTGCTACGGAATGGGTACCTTTGCTACGATTGCAGCAGCTGCTGCTGCTTTTGTTGTTGTTCCCGTTGTTGCCGCTTCGGCCCGGACTCAACCGCATCGCACATAGATATGCCATGGGGCTCCTGCAGCAGAGGGTTCCTGCTGATGATAATGCCCCCCTTTGCTGAAGTACTGTTGTTGTTGCTGCTGTTGTTGCTACTGCTGTCGTTGCCGTTGTTGTTGTTGTTGTTGTTGTTGTCTGCTGCTGCTGTTATCATTGTGGCCGTCCCAACAAAGGAATGGCGAAGCAACGATAGCGCTGCTTTTATTTTCAACGTTCCTTTCATCATGACGGTGCTAACTCGGCAGGTAGGCAAGCGAACCGGCTCGCGTTAAGTAGGATGAACAATGGTCTAGGTTAGATAGGTAACGTTTTCGTTCGAGTCTGCGGCGTTGCCTGAATTCGCCTGCTGCTGCTTAGTAGACGATCGAACCATCGAACGGCCGAACAACAGCAACAATAATAACGATGTGATTGTTTCGATGCATTTCTTCACATATCGGTGTCCTCATTTTTTTGCTTCTCCTAACAGGTACATCGAAGCGGCCGGTGCCACACAATTTATGTCTGCTGCGCTTTGTCAGGCTTGGACCAGACGGCTTCTGGTTAAAGCCAGAAGTTGTCTGGCGCTGCGACCGTCTCCGATTCGGGAGGTGTTCATACGTCCGTCTGTCTGTGATTATACTTATTTTATCATTGTCACTGCACAATGGCAGAACCGCAGACTGCTATGCGTGTAAATATTCAAGCAGAGGAGAGGTAGGTTGGTTGGGTATTTCATCGCATTTGTTGTCAGATGCAGGCAGGCTTTTTCACGCACGGCAATTCCAAGACCACCCCTCACTAGAGAACGAAGGCTAGTCTAACGTTAAGAGTACCCCATTATTAACAACAAACAGTGGTTTTAATTCTAGTAGTAGTAAGAGTAGTAGTGTATTTTTTGCTGTCTGGTCTTTGTTAAACTACTACTAGCAGTACTGGTTGACGGCCTTACGAGTTGTCGTAACCGCAGTTGTAAATGTCGCAGTTGCAGTGGTAGTGGTAGTCGGATAATGTAAGCACCTAGGCCTGCTCGCAGTTGCTTGGGCCCCCCCAAGCAACTGCGAGCAGGCCTAGGCTAGGGGGGGGGATGAGGGCACATGAGGGGCGCCGTTTGCGCCATCCTGGCGGTACGACGGCCGAATCACCTGAAAGCCCCCCCTCGCGACTCACTCGTCACCTCCTACCTCTGGCTACCTACCCCATGGCCTGGCGTTTGCCAAAGGGCCATAGGTAGAGGACGAGGCAGAGGGGCGGTGGCCGGGGGGGGGGGGGGTTGGGGTGGTAAGTATTCATCCGTTCACTATAGTCGTTGACGCCGGCTAGAGCGCGGCGACGAAGAGCAGCGAAAGGCGGCGGCGACGACGACGACGAACGCGGCAGAAACTTTCTCGAGAAATGGGCCTCAGAGGGATGAGGGAAGAAAATGCCCTCTGGAAACGCTTCTGCTGCTGATGCAACCACTTCGAGGAAGATTTTTCTGCGTTCGCCGAGGGGCGGCTGCTGCTACGGACGGACAGGCGGACGTCCGTACGTACGAACGGGCGAATTGCGATTCCCGTCATGGCGCAAGCAGAGATAAGACGACGCCTCGCCATCATTTGACGCCTACATATCTCTACCGCACGCACGTGGTGGAAACACATACATACACGTGGGTACGAATAGATATATACACAAACTTATATATATATATATATATACATATATATAGATATATAGATATATATATATATATATATATATATATATATATATATATATATATATATATATATATACTATATATATATATATATATATATATATATATATATATATATATATATATATATATATACATATTTATATAAGTATATCTGTGTGTGCGCGTAGACAAGATAATTTTTGGGCTTCCTCCTCAAGCCGGTTTACTGCTATGCAGCACGAGCAGAATAATTTATAGTTCAGAGACGTGGTAAATCTAAGCACGTCGCAATATCGTATGGTCAAAGTAAAGAAATATGTGTATGCTATATAAGTACGACTTTATGTTACGTACGTGTAGCGATTCAATTTTGCTGATCCCACAAGTTCAACCGACACGAATCTAGGTTTAAACCTAGATTCGTGTCGTTGGAAGGAACCTCAACATTTTTGCAGCGTCAACGTATTTAGAACGCAAATTTAGAGCGAAATCCAACACATTCATTGCGAGCTACAATTATTTCAACGTCATTAACCTGTATCAATTATCTAACTTTACTAAAATGAGAATAAGCTTTCTCTAGGTTAGAAGCCGCAGAGAAGCCGCAGATTGCATCATCTTCAGTTTAAAGCAGTCCCCGTAACTTCAATAGACGCTAGGCACTGTGCATCGCAATGGGCAAAAGGCCGCATTCATCGCATTATTCGATCAGTAGTGCCCGTCGTGCAGCTTATCTAAATGAGTATCCGAGCAGTTCTAGTTCTACCTAAACGCGGCTATATAAAGTTAAGCTAGCAAACTATAGGATATGGGCACAAACTACATGGTTGTTGCCTAACAGTATTGCACGTCATTGTCTTGACGCGGCGGGGCGGGGGGGGTTGTACAGTCGCTCCGCGTTATGTGATATTAGTGGTATTGTTTCTTAGTCAGACAAACGGTTGTTTTATTGCTGAATATGTAAAAAAAACTACAACATACTAAACTGCACGCATAGTCGCGGCGAGGCGTCAGACTAGCGAAAAGAAGAACAAAGACATCGCCCACCATTGACACCACCGATTGCGGGCCCGCACGCTGTGCATAAACGCGCGCCCTATCTATAGCGAGTAAGCAGAGTTCTGAGTTGTTTTCCGTTGAGACTAGGCACATAGACACGACACAGACACACACACACACATACACACAGAGCACATTGCCCGTTGCCACAGCTGTCGAGACTTGTATCAATGTCCAGGCCCAGGCGCGGCCGCCCGCCCGCCCAGATGTGCGGACGAGGCTCATTGCATAATTTAGGCGTCTCGTCGCCGTGACGATCAGCCAGATAGGGTGGGTCTCTCTGTCCATGTCGTCGTCAAAGCTGGCGAGATTGGAGAGATAGGCGAATGCGTGTGAGGGCGCGCGAACGAAAGGGATCTGAGGAACTGCGAGCGCTGCGAAGAATTCAGATATTAGCAATTCCTTGCCAACCTCTCTTTCTCCCTACCCCATTTTGCCCCCCCCCCTCTCAATCTCTCTCTTTTATCTCCCCATTCCTCTCTCTTTCCCTTTTCTCTCGCTTTGTGGAAAAGGGGGCAATTTTATCTCAGCGCGCGAGAGGATCGAATAATAGGCGGTGGTGGAAATGACAGCGCCACCCGCAGGCGGAGTCCACTTGACACAGGAGGCCGCGCGCGGCGTCTGACGCGTCGTTCCTCAATGCTATCTATTTATCTGTCTATCCAGCCAGCTAGCGACCCGACCAACCAGTTAGCTCTATCCGAATAATCGCAAGATTCTCCGCGAATCGCAACGAAGAAAACGTCGGTATCGGCCGCCAGCAGTCGTTGTATCCTTTATATGTAGTAGAGTCTAGAATTAAAAACATCTTTTAAGGACGTTGTTTTTAATTCTAGACTATCCTCCGTCCCCTACGGGCTTGGAACTCAACCTGAGGTATATCTTCAAAGCACCGAGAGCCGGACATGTTAAGATATCTAGGGTTTCCCTAACAGTCCTTGTGGCAGCATGATGTAGTAGAGTCTGATAGGAGTAGTAGTAGTAGAAGTAGTAGTATTCATCACCTCATCCGTTTATTTACTCATCCGATTGAGGATGAAGAAGTCCCAGTGGTGGGTGCTTAGCTTTTGTAAGGGGGATCACACCATCACTGTTGCCCAGGCTGCTTATTGTGTTAGCAGGAGAAACAAAGGGGGAAGGCAGCAGTGTGTCTGCGTCTACAGCAAAACGAACACATTCAAAAAGACGGACACATGCATTCGCCGTCCTGGCAGTCATGCACTCGTATGTACAAGTGTATGTGCCCGAGCGTCTTTCTACTACAATCCGAACTCACGATGTCACTCGTCGAGACCCGGCGTCTGGGGGCTCGATCTCGTCGACCGACGGACGCCTTGAGTGCCAGTCCAATCTCACGCCCAGATTCGGACATCCAAGCTCGGCAAGGGCCTGGCTTGCATCCGCCGACAGAAGCCTTTCTTTCATCATCACGTATAGAGACGCTTTCATAGTGCGCCTCAGCTTTCCGCCGAGCCCCCTAGCCAGTGAGGTTAAACGCTGACGAGAAAACGCTCTAACCATTGTACTCTCTCACGCACGGGAACGATGATGCTTAATGATTTATCATCGACCTTCCGGCCAAGAATGTATATATATATATATATATATATATATAGGCATAACGTGTTGCGCGTTATGATCTCGCGCTACTTAGGATCACTTACATACAATTTACGTCTATAACCTACAAACACCGTATAATTTACTTCAGAAGATAGCACACAGTCACGCGGATCGAGTTAACGCGAAAACGAGCTTACGTCCGTAGTGACGTCGATTAGACTCGTGGAGAAATTCAAACTGGAAGCCCGTTTTTTCAAGAACACTTATTCAAGTTGCTGTCTCTCTCGAGCCCATTTATAAGCACATGGCCAGACGTGGCCCAAGATAGCCTTGTTAAGATATTATAATTAAATCATTCAGTTATCGAGAAACAGGGTCGCATGTTGTTAAAACGCCAAGATATGCTACTGTAAAATACATAATCGCTGTCGTCTCCTGGGATCCAATCCTGGGACCAATTGAGCTAGGGCGACATAGAGGAGAGGAAATAGCACTGTATCAACAGTATGAAGGAAAGTTGCCTGGACGAATACTACTGTTAAGTGAAACGCATTGCCATACGATCATGCCATCTTTAAAGCAAAGTTTTGACATTGAAGCACAAACTATGTTGTACTTTAAAAATATAGTGATTAACTAGCTAGCCGACATAGGAAAGAGCCACGTACAAGCGGCAATGGTAGCACGGTGAATGTGAATAAAGCACTCATACTTTGCAGCTGCTTCCACGGGAACAAACGCAGTCGCGAGTATCCGTCCCACCGGAAAGGGTGTGCCGCCAAATCTGCCGAGCCGTAAAGGCAACGGGTTTTGCAGACTGTTGTAGACATTTTGTCGTTAGCTGTTACTGATCCACGAGCAGAAGCTCCCTATGGTTTTTTGCCGCATTCAGATATTTGTAAGGCCTAAAACAGGCCTAAACATACACACACTACGTCGAAGAAGTAGGTATCTAAACAGACGTTTGATTCCACTTAAAGCATCACTTAACGACGAGGTTTAACATAGGGTTAGGGTTGCTGAAAGCAAATGCTGATTTTGATAGTAAAAAATCTATAATTCAGCATCCTAAAAAAGAAAAGCCGTCGAGAATTCGATTAGACAGTCCCTAGAGAATCTCGTTAACGATGGCTACCCGAGCTTGTGCGACAACGACTTGTATAGTGAATTTTGAGGCCGTTGTTTTTCTCTTCGAGATGCCCAATACTTTTTTGACGTATACGCAGTAATAATGTTGATTTAAACTCAGCAGTTCAGGCGAGTTTCAATGTTCTCCTTTGCAGAATTAAGTTACCGTTTTACCGTTGGTACCAAAAAAGACAAGGAAAATAGAATTTAGACGTCTCCTTGCATCCAGAAAGCATGCCAAAGGAATTGTAGAGTTAAAAAAGAAAACTGGATGTTGCCAGAAGTGGATTGCCTATATGAGTGGCTTTTCAGCTATAAGGTTGACACACTTACTTAGTTAATTCAATCTGTTCACCCCGTCGGAGGTCCTACAGCCATTCAACGAGCTCAGCATAGACATATTAGAGATTATACTAAATCTAATTGTCATATGTGCTTCAAGGGAGCAAGTAACGCTTCTAATCTCATTGGGCGGGTTAGACATACATGACGCGGTGATGATGGCAATTGTGTCGTCCACGACTCGGGTTGCGAATAGAGTTAAGCTTCATTGATAGTGAGAGGTGTAAGGTTTATAGCGTGGAGGTTGCTCCTTTAACATGACACTGGGGGGGGTAACATCTGGCTCCACACTCGGCCTCTTACGATGGAATATTGCGTATGACACGCGCTACGGATGAGGCACCCCGTTTTCTAGGTGTACCTATTTTTCTACGCTAACAAAGTGCTAACCTCGGAATAGATGCAGGTTGAAGGCCCCCGCTTTGATTCTTCTGCTCGAATGGTGCGGACGGTTTTTCGTAGGTCTCTAGAAAAGATCTTAGAATCTTAGTACTAGATAGAACTAGTAACTTGTGTTAGCAGGTAGGTGCCCTGACTTGCAGTGCATCGCTGAACTTCGAATTGTGAGCATTAGTGGAGCCTTTGATGTCAATCGTTTTGTGAAGTTATATGCCCCTACGGGACGAACGACGTTTTGTGAAGTCATACGCTACGGCGCCACCAGTAAGAATGCCAACGGCTTCATAACGGTCGGTCGCCTAGCTCTATAGCACCAAAAATGTGCACAGATCTGAACAGAGCTACGGTCCTACGAAACTATACTAGTACTCAACGAACTCAAGGGGAGTGTGAAACAGTGCCATAAACGTAAAGCAGCAGAGTGTCTAGTGTAACATACAGATATATAGCAGATGTATATTGCAGATTATCTAGTGTAGCATATCTAGCACAGCGTTGACCTAGTAGACGATACACTATCACAAATAAATAGTCGTAGCAGCGCAACTTCATAAACTGAGAAAAGGTAGGGCCAGGCAATGGCCAACAAGGGGGGATAACCGAGGGGGAGACCGGAAACGAATGTAGAATAGAAGGGTTAAAGGACGAAGACACCATCAAAGACCTCGAAGAAGAAATCGGTCGCCTTAATACAAGGGAGACAAAACTACAGGAAGAATTAAACAAACTCAAAACGGATAAAACAGAGCAGTATAGCAACGAAGGTGAATATAGGATAAGGAAATCTAGGACCGAAAGGGAAGTGCTGTGTTCCCGATGTCGAACCACAGAGAGGACAGAGTAATAGTGCAAATCGAGCCGGCGGTATTCAAGGGGGAATTGAGGCATCGAAACGGGAATGGCCAGACAAGGTGATCAAACATAAAAAGGCAGACCTTATTTCCCCGAGAGGTGTTCGCGTCATGGTAATCTCTAAGGGGTTTGCTTCGGACAAAGTCTTGCTGGGGAAGCTTGCGTCGCAATTCCCCTCAGTCTCGGTGGTACGCGAATTGGACTCCGCAAACGTCTTAGTCCTTAAAAATAGTAAAGCCACACAGCTCATCAACGGTTCAGGCGAGACGGCGGCAGCTCAACGCCACTTG
Source organism: Dermanyssus gallinae (assembly GCA_003439945.1). Taxonomy (NCBI): domain Eukaryota; kingdom Metazoa; phylum Arthropoda; class Arachnida; order Mesostigmata; family Dermanyssidae; genus Dermanyssus; species Dermanyssus gallinae. The sequence continues at coordinate 2,075,328 of QVRM01002189.1, forward strand.
GTCGTAGGAGTAATGGAACCGAAGGAGCCCTGTAAAGTAGTAGCCTAGGCATGCTACAAGCCGTTAGTAGCGTAGGTATGCTACAGGCCGTAATCAAGAAGGCTGTCGAGCCTGCAGAGTATCGGAGAGCACCACTGGTACACGTCACAGAAGGAAGGTGAACAAAATTCCTCTTAAGAGCTCTAGAAATCTGCTGCAAAATGACCGGCGACGGCAGTGGAAACCTGGGGATGTGCACGAGGCTTGCTGACACGGCCAAACAGCTTTTATGGACCTTACGCTAGTCAGCGAACCGGTGTTTTTTATGACGGGGGAATGGCGCGTCGCGGAGGAGGCCGAAACTATGAATGATCACAGATACATCTGTTTTAACCTCAGAATACCTAACACACGCACAATATGCACTACGAAGTGCTAACAGATGCAATAGCTTGATATAAAGATCCCTAAGACCGAATTAAATGAGGGTTGTAGCCGACTTACGGAAAGCCATGTAAACAAAAATTATCTCTCTGCCATGCTCATTGCGGCATGCGAGAGGGTAGACCCTTCGCATCAGGCAAAAGCCGCCACCCACCCAAGTACTGATGGAATGAAGAGATCGCCGAGGCAAGAAAGGCATAAATTAGCCTTCAAAGGATCTACACGAGGACGCGGACCTGGCTGAGTGGAAGAAACCGAAGGGGGGACGGGCTGGACGAGGCAGACCTGAGGCAGGCCGACTTCCAACTAGCCATGTTTAAGGCCGCCCGAATGAGATTGCGAGGACTCATCGTTTAAAGCAAGGGCGAGCGTGAAAAGAATTGATAGATGCAGTGGACAGTGACATATGGGGCCTGTCGTACCAGATTGTTATGGCCATGCTCCGGAGAACTCCCTTAAAGCTCCCGCCAGACGTGCTGCTGGAGATAATCTCTGCTCTATTTCCGGTACAGCAATGGAGGGGCAATGAGGAGTTCCCGGTTGCCCTGGAGGATATTCCGGGTGTAACACTAGAAGAGGTCAGACGAGCTGAAGAAAGGCGCCTGAAAAGGCCCCTGGCCCCGATGGCGTATCCCATGAGACGGCCAAACTATTTGTTAAGCGGTGGCCGAAAGTCTTCCAGACTTTGACCAACGTACTCTTCTAGAAGGGAGATTTTCTGCGCTACGGAAGAAAGCAAGCCTTGTTCTCATTCCTAAACCCGGAAACAAGACGGGTCCCGCGGCTTGTAGGCCCATCTGCCTCCTCGACACCTTAAACCTCCTGGAAATCGTGTTGGCTAATAGATTAAACGAGTAAATCGATACCAGAGAAGCTTTATCAGACGCCCAGTATAGTTTCTGGAAAGGACAATCTACCATTGATTGAGCCCTTGATAGGATTCTGGAACAAGCATGCCGTTAGACCGCAAAGGCTCCCAAAACAAGGAATTCGTGCTTCTAATCCTCCTGGATGTTACTAATGCCTCCAACAAGATGAATTGGCAAGTAGTGGTACACGCGTTGAAAAACAAGGCAATACCTACGTATCTCTGCCGAATGATTTCATACTTGGATGAACGAGGTCTGGTTGCAGAAAGGCAAGAATACAGGATTACAGCCGGGGTCCCACAGGGTTCACTTCCGGGACCCGGCTTTTGGAACTTGGCCAACGATGGTGTGCTGGACATCAACAACTACCTATAAGGGGCCGAGCTATTGGCCTATGCGGATGACTTGGCCCTGATGGTCACGGCGCGGACCAAAGCGGCCCTACAGGAGACAGCCAACGAAGCTTTATGGATTGTGACGAAGTGGATAGATCGCATCTGACATTTGCACCGCATAAGACCGAGGCGCTGTATCTAACGGGCTGAGACTGGAATAGTGGCTAAGTAGAAAAAATTGTGATGATTTGTTAATCATTTTCAATACGTTTGCACACTCGGCAGTGCTCACCTTTTCTTGTGTGTCTTTTGGCACAGGCTTAACCGGAGCGGCACATGTAAAACATGTCGCGGCAATGGCCCAGCGGACCGCCTTAGACCTGGCACGGATTATGCCAATAATTGGGGATGTATCGGGAGGGAACCGACGGCTATTAGCTTCGGTTGCCGAGCCATTGGCTCTCTACGCGGTGCCTGTCTGGGCAGACATAGTACTACGGACGGCAAAAAAAATAGGAGAGCACTAAGATAGGCCTAACGGACATTAGCAATTAGAGTTAGTCGGGGTTACCGAACGGTCTCGACGGAAGCCCTCTTGGTTCTGGCTAATATGCTGCCATGGTACCTACTGGCCGGAGATAGAAGCAAGATATGCCTGGAGGAATATATGGACCTCCAGAGCTACATAGTTAAGATAAGGAAGGCCACCAGTGACATCTGTGTGCTTTGCGAATCTGGGGAGGCGGACGGCATGGAACACACTGCCCTACACTGCGAGTTCCTTTAGGAGGCAAGCTGCACGGGCTCTACGGCCGTGAGGGTCCGTCCTATCAAGGAGGTAGTCACCTATACGATGACCTCGACGGAAGCGTGGAAGAAAGCGACGGACTTGTTTGACGCATTTTTGACGCTTAGGACAACCAAGAATACCGCTAGGCGGGAGAAGTTCACGCGGCAGTCTCGGGAGAGTAGTCGACGCGAGGAGCCGAGGGAAGTGCAGCCAGGCCCTCAAGGTCTTGACGCAGCCCTTCAGAACGGTCTATATTTGGGATAAGTCCCCTATCTGAATGCATGTAAATATGCAGAGAGATAGACGAAGACATAGATGAATTAAGGAGAAATCACAGAGACGCAAATTCCATGCGTTCAAAGAAATGCCAAGTATTACCGAACCTGCGAATGTGGGGAGGAATCCGGGTTTAGTGGGTTTGTAAGCCCCACACTAGTCACGCAGCTTGGGAGTGACGCATGGGCATTCTGAATTATCGAAGCCTTGCAGAAAAATAAAAAAAAGTGCCTCGAAAGATTTCTTGACTTACACCGGGAGATGGATAAGGCCTTGAAGGCAGCCAATTACTTCGTACGCCTCATGCTCAGCAACTTTTGGCCCCGGCGGCGATAATTCAGATGGAACACATCCCAGCACACATGAATCTGAGGTGCCCAGCCTAGGTGTCTACTAGAGCAGAGGCCTGCCAGTAGTAGAGTTCCAGCCCCCAGGCTGTTGGGAGTAATGCACGTTTCGTTCCTGGTTTAGTTATATGGGGAAAGAGGGGGGCTTGGTTTTTGCCGGCTATCGGCTAATCGGCTAACATTATTTTCCCGTAACAGCTTTACATAAAATACGTTTTAAAGATAATTTTCTATATTGGAGAAAATTTGCTTTCCGTTGACCTGACGGCGGTGACGGTGTCGACGACGACGATGGTGATGATCACATTACCGGACAATTTCGGGTACTGGCACCTATTTTCCACTGTAACGCTAAACCGTACCCATTCGTTTAAGAATCCTGGTTGACATTAATGCACAATTCGTTCCTGGTCGATATGGGAAGAAGAGGAAATTGTTTTTTTGTGCGCTGAAACCACCCGACCGGCTAACAAAATGTTCCAGTAACTGCCATATATAAAATACGTTTTAACTGTAATTCTAAATCATTCCTAACCGACGTTTTTTTTTAAAAATAAGAAGTCCTTGTGACAGCGTGGAATGACCAAGTATAAAGCTTTAATTTGCCAACCGAAGTACATCAACCTTGTTCTAATGCGTTACATATACACTTCTGTTCAAACACACAAGACTGGGTAGGTCCCCAAGACACCTGGAGAATCAAATCTGCGTACTAGATTACGCTGGGGATGTGTAAAAACGCCAAATTAGCGGCTATCCCGACCGGGCCACCACTGTCCCGGTGTAAATCTACTACCACTACTAAGACTGATACTACAACATCAAGAACAACGGGCATCTGGACATCTGCCCATACCGTCTCTGCATTGGTTAACAGATTTTACCGGTTAGAGGCAGGGGGTCAGCACTGAGCACTGATGTCCCACAAAGTGAACGTAGCAACATATGCAAAAGAGGTTTTCGACGAGCTAATTGGAACAAGGATAGACGGTGGCCAAAAAATCACCAGTTTGGAAACGAAACAGTGACAGTGTGCAAGAGCGGTGTAGTAATGGACGTGGTCCTGTTGATTTACATAGCCTGACATGAACGCTGAGACAGCTGACAGCAAACAGTCCGCCCGTACAAAGCATAATATATGTACGTTTGCACATAAATGCGGAGCTAAGTAAACCGTGGAAACATCTCCAGTCGAACTGAAGAAGTGAAAAAATTCTCCAAGAGTCGAAAAAGGGAAAGTCAAGTACGTGCTTGCTAAACAAATAAACGTTATGGAAACGATTATACAAAGCAGAGAGAGAGAGAGAGGGAGATCGCCGAAAAAGTAAGATGACACTGCAGCGTGTCGACTAGCATATCGGCAGCAACAAGTACAATAATAACAACAGCAACAACGACAAAAAACTAAATAACTTTCGACACGAAAAGACAGCTGCTCAGCGGGCGACATTGCGGGCGATTCTGTCGCTGGGTGTTTTGCTCCCCGACACACAGGCGATACTACCCTATTGAATGGAGCAGATTAATGGCGGCTGGCTTACTGAACGCTGAACGCCATCACTTACACACAGCGTGTGTCATGTCATACTGTTCAGAAATTTTCTGTGCATACATGCATGCATATACGCATGTCAAAATAAATAAGTGTTGCATAATTCTCCGAATATCATTACTATCATACGGCGCCATGTTACGCTGATCAGATATTTACACAGCACGTGCTTGGCGTGCTATATATATATATATATATATATATATATAAATATATATATAAATCTAGCCGTATGCAGTTAAGCGCACTGTCAAGACATGGACGTCCTATCCGTCGGTATTTCCCTTACAGAAAGCTATATATATATATATATATATATATATATGCAGCTGAACGCACGGTAAAGGCATGGACATCGGATCCATAGATATTTTCTTCAACTAAAGCACATCTCGACTGTATAAGCCTTCACTGCTTACTACTACTATTTCTGTGTGCAAAATCTTTTCGCCTACATTCTTTCTCCGTGTCCTCAGCAGTCAGAGCCGAAGCAGAAGTCTGCCTTTTCAAGTCGCTGTCAAATGCCGGTCGAGTCAAGCAAGCATCGTCGTTGTCATCGCCATCGCCATCACGCTGACCTCGGATTTCTACTTTCTTCTTTCAGAGTTGGCGGCCTAAGCCTATCACCGCCTATACTGCGATCTGCACGTCGTATTCGCACGGTCGAAGTGTCTGACCGTACGAGAATCCGGCCATCGATGGCCTCGGAAGCCCCGATTCAGTGAGGCCGAACACCGCGACCGTGTGGTATGCCCGAAATCTACCCGGTCAAAACTACCGCACCACCACTACCATCATCTATAGTTGCCACCGTCCAAGCTAGAGTAAAGGCGGTCCGGCCACCCCTCTCTTTAAAGCTATGTCCATCTCTGAACTATAAGCCTTGGCCATACTCTTTCAAGTTCTCCTGCATTACGCGGACGCTATCGACTGCCGTGCTATGATGGCATGGTCCGACGCTTTTTGACCGTTCGCACTGAGGTGTCACGGATAAAAAAAAAGACGGAGGTAGGGAGACAAAGAACACACGCACAGGGCGTACGCGAACATCGGCAGAGAGACAAGAAAGAGAGAGGGGGGAAAAGTGGGTTTACATGCGGCTGCTTTGACGCCTAGATCGTTGGGTTGCCGTTGGCCATACCGCACTGTGTCGTTTTCCACTACTGCCGACACTAGAAGTAGTCATCGTGGGAGCTACTGCAGCCACCACACAACCCTAGTCACTCGGCGTAGCATTCATTTGCTCTACCTGCCTGAATCAGTCCTTCTTCCTTTCTGATGTCTCCTTATTTGTCCTTTGACGAACCCAACCGCTCCTTCCTCGTAAGCAACCCGGTTCTTCATCGTTCTAGCTTCTCGTTTAGCTCGCCACGGTTTTCTGTCGTCGTAGTCGTCGAAGAGGCGGTCATTCATTTGCTGCTCTGCTCATTCTCGCAGGCTTGCTGTGTCGGTAGTTGGCCCGTTGGAACGCGGCACGCGTGAAACAAAGTTGTCGGGTGAGACAGGCAGATGTCGAGCGTTCGTTATCGTCAGAGCGTGGCCGTATTCTAAATTATTTTTTTAATACTTACAGTAGCGGAGGCGGCCGCTACCGCTGCGCGTAACCCACGCGCATGCAGGCAGCGTGACGCACTCGCTTTCAACCGTCGTTAGTTGGTTGGTTGATGGGTACGTCTCTGGGCGGGTGGTCTCTTGTGTGCGCGAGTCCCTTTGTGAGTGTGTGTCCGTATATGTACATGTGTGTGTGTGTGTTTAGATGTCTTTACTAGGAGGTAGAGTTGAAGTAGAGTTGGCTGCGTTTGTGGACGCTGTGGGCTGGCTGAAGGCCCAAGCCTCGAAAAGGCAGGAACGCAGTGGCACTGAGCCTCACGAGGTCGGTCGGCCGGCCGGCCCCGCTAAAAGGAAATACACGAGCGCCTTGTGTAGTCAAACGGCGGCCAAACGGCGGCCTACCAGCCAGCGGACCCATGGAGGGACCGAGGAATCGAGCTGGACGGACGTAGCACCGACGAAGGGAAAACGGTCGGGAAACGGCGGGAAGAAAAAGGAGCGGAGCGGGGGGGGGAGGGAGTTAGGCCACAGGCCATTCATTCCTTCGGCGTGGCGGCTGCCGCTGCTGCTGCTGCTGCTTCTGCTGGAACAGCTCCTAGTGCTGCTGCTGCTGCTGGGGGCCAAACGTAGGGGAAACGAGCACGACCGAAGCTGAAGATGGACGGAAGACGACGACGACGACGCTTGGCGATGATGGACGGACGAACCGACGTAACAGCGGGAGGGGACGCGCTAAGAGGGCCTCTCAGCCGCAGCTGGCTGAGAGACGAGGCGGTCACTCGAGTTTCCGAGCACTTACGAATGGATGGAGGGATGGATTGGAAAGCGCACAGCAAAGGAAAGAAAATATTGGCGGATACGGCGGCAACAACAACAACAACAACAACAACAACAACAACAACGGCGACGACGGAAGCTCTGCTGACTACAATAATGGTGGCAGCAACAACAGCAGCAAGCACAACAACAACAATATTCAACAACAGCAGCAGCAGCAGCAGCAACAACAACAATAACCAACAACAAAAATAGCACGGGCGTTGTCAACGACAAAATGCGTCCAGTCCACTGATCTTCTTCCCCCGCATACGAACCAAAACGGTCGACCGGGTCGTCGAAGCATCGAATACACAACGAAAGTAGCTTGGCAGAACCGTCGCCGATCGGGACGATAAAGCCCGCGCTGGACGATTGAAAAACGACTTGAAAGGGAAACAGCGATAGTGGCCAGCACAACGCAAGCAGTATTGTTCAAGTGCGCGGGCACTTTGATCATATCAACAGAAAACGACTGTCGAAATGGCGAGCGGTGTCGCCATGTAAACAGCTGCCACGGGACGCGTAAAATCAAGCTATTGCCTTAGCGCCTAGCCTGCGCTACATGTGATATATTTCTCCGCCAGAGCAGCGTGACGGGCACGTTTTTCAGCTATCTAGTAGGTAATTGAGTAGCATAGAAAGCGTTACTACAATTGTAGGCCCACTGTCCCGCTAGACGCATAGCTTTATATACGGTACATACTATATATATAGGACACTTTAGGCAAAGACTATACCAAAATATTACTTGCATTTTCACCCTCTGGTGTTTTAGAGCGCAATTTGTGATTAGTTACGTGATTTAGGTTTCTCTAAGCAAAAATGTTAGATCTAATTGCACGGCAGGGGTGCACCCCGGCATTACTCTTAGCTAAGGACAGACCAGAAGAAACAGCTTTCTCAAACCCTGCGTTTCCTTCGAAAGTAGTCACTTATTATATCGAGAGTCGCAACTGTACGTTTTGTCGCTTGAACACCTGAATCCAAATAGAAAATCAGTAGTAGAAAGTGAAGATCGAAACAAGTGGAAGTACATAAAAGAAAGAGAACATAAGAATGCAACCGTTGCACGATTCCGTTCAGACGGCATCTCGATTAAAATGTCCCTTCTATGCTTCCTATGCTTCTTATATATATATATATATATATATATTTTTTTTTTATGACAGATGCAATTTGGCAGCATGGTTAGGTCAGAATGGAAGGGAACGGGCAGGACAAACAGACACATAACCGCCCGCCTTGCTGTGCACGGTTTTCACCACATTCTATGTCAGAAAGACGCTTGCCATGCACCCTGTGACACATGTGTTTGTAAATATTGTTATGGTATATGTGTAAGATATCATGGCAGTGAGTGCAATGCAATCTCCTATCTAACAAAGCTGGCACTGAGCGATTTTTAATATTAGTATCATTACGAGGCTGTAGTGATATTGAACGTACTACTGTATATTTTACCCAATCTGGTATGAAAATAAATAATGTGTAATATATATATATATATATATATATATATATATATATATATATATATATATATATAACACAAACTATAAAATTATAAATAACTCTATACACATATGTATTTATACAACTGGCCCGCCCTGGTAATAAAGAAATCGAGCAAATAGATATATATATATATATATATATATATATATATATATATATATATATATAACACAAACTATAAAATTATAAATAACTTTATACACAAATGTATTTATAGAACTGGTCCGCCCTGGTAATAAAGAAATCGAGCAAAACACATATATATATATATATATATATATATATATAACGCCTCACTGTGAGAGAACCGTCTACATGACCTGCAACTGTGCGCCACCTATGCTACACCTGTGCCGACACATCACGACGTTAGGGCACACACGCACGCCTTACCATCGCACTTGTACATGGCGTTGATGAGTTTCATGTCGCGGAACGTAAGCTGGTCGCCGCCGAGGCTCGACTGCATGAACGGGTCGCGCGTGACGATGGTGTTGAGCTCGTACACGTCCTTGCTGAACGCGTGCTGCGGATACTGCATGACCGAGCCGAGATCGTAGGGCACGCCGAACGTCTCGTCGTCGGCTTTCTCGAACTGCATCCGCATCTCGGAGTCCATGTTCTCGTACAGGATCGTGATGTGGTCGTCGCGGTCACTTCGCGACTGTTCGTGATAGAAGCCGACGGCGTGCCCGATCTCGTGCACAACCGTGCCCACCTTACGTACACATGCACCGCACGAACATGATTACGAACCACCACAACGCCGGGCAACCGACGGCAATTATGTAACACTCGCACCATTACAAGAAAACCATTACGAGCACCCCAAGCCGCAGTAACTGCCGCAACTACATAGAGGAGAGCAAGTTCCCTCAAGTTCGTCTTCCGAGAAGTTCCTACCGTTAAAGTTGTCGCAAAAACATGTATTTTTAGTGTTGTATGAGGTGATAGTTGAAACAATGAATGAATGTTTTTGAGTTCAAGGATGACATTTATTGCCATGCGCAGAATCGATTAATTGCGTAGTCTAAGAAGGCAAATATTAGGTCGATGAAAGGGTTGCATCATATATATGCGTGAACGTCCCTCTCTCTCCCAATCCCTCTTTTTTTTTCTCTCTCTCTCTCTCTACATCTCCTGGAAAAAAATATACACCTGATGTAGGTCAATTTAGTCAGCAAGGACATTTTGATCTGACGTGAGATTCCTTACAGGATATTAAGCAATACGGCATTATCTAATTATTATTTAAATACCACAAGCAGTCTGCCATGTTATATTGCATACATTCATATTCTAAATCGTCAAATAATCAAATTAGAAATTACGCGTGTGATTACTAATTAGATTATAATTGTTTGCCTATTCTTTTATATTACGACATACGTGCATATGGCTGATGTCGCTCTGTAGGGGAGATATGTTTCTCCGAAACTGAGTCTGCAAAGTTTTTATAATTGTCTGAAAGTTATCTTGAATTGCAGAGCATATACGTTGGTTTATACGCTAGGCTATTTTCTGCTATTACGATTTTTACGATTAGTGGCGGATCGTTTTCTTCAAATTTCTTCTCTCTATAGTTAAGTAGTTGGACGGTTCAATAAGATGCTTCTAGAATGCGCGCATGAAAACAGTATAGAAGCTAACATAGCCTAATATATATGTATATATATATATATATATATATATATATATATATATATATATATATATATATAATTTTTTTTTTTTTTTTTCGTAAGGCTAATGCTTGTGTACGGGTTTTTTATGTCATGGCTAATTTCTAATCTACTCCGGCATTCACCTTGTCTAAACTGGAAACCATGCAAATCAATTTAAGAGTGGCCGGTCTGGGTCTCGAACCCAGTCCTCCCGAATGCAAGGCAAATGCTTTGTCACCAAGGCATCTTGCTCGGTATATATATATATATATATATATATTGCTTCTAAATTTTTTAGGCACGCAACGCAGAACAGTGCCATTTTGACGGTCTTTGAGCGAAGAAGAAGCATACGAAACATCTAATCAGCGAGTATTATTATTGACGCCAATAGTACCTTTGCGACGTATACGTCGTATACGGGCTTTGATCAAAATCAGCCCCGTAACGAAGCCGCGTGGCAGTTTTCCCTTGTGACAAATCGTACTTGGCACAGCACCACCTAAGCATACGCTACCGACACGCGGGTGTGAGCTGGCACTCATCATCATATCGGTACCTCCGATAGATGACGACCAACAACTACTCTACGCACAGACACACGTACATAGAGTACATGTACGACGACACTAACGTTTCCCACATAGTCTCGTCGCTGTGACCAGCTGTCGAAGCACCTGCACGCCAATTTCAGTCCCTCCCTCCCGAGCTACTGCTGCTGCTGTTGGTAATGTTGTCTGGCCCGTGGGCCCTTTTCCTTCTCTTCCCGTATTATCTCTTATTCCTATTATCATTTCTACTTGGCACACTCGTGCGGGGAAACGCGTACGCGAGTCGAAGAGTCGTAGGGCGGACAAGAAAATGAATGACCATGCTGTGTGTGCCGCAGCAACCTTGCTGCTCTCCCTCCGCTCTGCGTAGTTCCCCTGCTCCCTAGCGGTTGAACGTTGAAACGTCAGCGTGATGACGGGAGACCTGTCCGCACCCTAACGACTGCCACCGCATGACCACCGACAGAACCGCGACCATGGTTGTTGGGGTGCAGCTGTAAAAGATCGGTTGGCCGATCGGAGACTGCTTATACCTCCGGAACGATCAGACAACTATTAGGAGGCTGCAGCGCCTTCCGTCGTCCCAAGTCGCCCCGGCTAAGTCGGTTGAGCCCAGCGAGAGCCTACGTATTAGTAGAGCGGCTAGTCGACCGACTCTGCGCTAAAGCTTGACGACTTTCCGCTAGGCAGGAAAAGGCTTCGTCGAGCAGAAGTCATGCCGATGGATTATTTATGATCAACATGGACCTGAACAGTGTGGGTGGCGGTGTGTGAGCGGAATGACCACGACAGACATAGTGGCTAACTAAGGACGCTGGCCTAAAACATTTGTGTGCGCGTTTTTACGTGGACGAGCCCAAACGACGAGGCGCCAATTAAAAATGGTCACATGTAGAGTTAGCTAGGACAGAAAAAATAGAACGGGAAAACAAGCTTTGCTATACAAGATATACACATAAAGTCCATGTACAGGGCCGTTAGGGCTGTACACAAACTTCATTATTCTATGACTGTAGAAATCTCACGACATTAACGTGCACTTTCAGCACAGTCGTCATCGAGAACTGACCTAAGGCAAAGATTGGCAACACTAAGTGACCTTCCGCACAGAATCGACGAAATGCGTGGCAGTGACACACCGTGTCAAGAATCAACAGTACTTATTAGTACATCTTGCTTCACCTTCTTCCTATAAAACTTCTCCCGTTGCCCTAACCGACTCGGCTCTGACGTACAACGTTTTCTTCTTTTGGAGCTCAGTCCTCGAACTTTTGGCCCCTTGCCGTGCGCGCCAATCTCGCCGGCCGGCAGATCGCCTAGACTTCAGCGTACATTGTCGGTGAGGAAGCATCATTCAACGACGGCAAACGGTATCGCTCATCGTATCGGCCCCCTCACAGTGCTGTCTTCCCTTCTCGCTATCTGTCTCCGTCCGTCTGTCTGAGAGATTTTACAGGGTCAAGGCTCGATGCGAAGACAACTCATCATGTTGCAATAAATCGAGTAGAGGCCTGGCAGAACAATTGAACGTCTTGCTTTCTACGCCACGCGATGCAGGCCAGGAAGAGTCTACCCTTGGCCGATGTCTTCTTTTCGGCTCCTTTCTCGAGCAGTCACCACCATGTTATATCGGTACACGCATATCCTGCCATGCTGTTCATTTCTTTGTTTATTCTCCCTGACAGATAGACTGTGTAGGCGCTAGCGATCAAATTGTTAAGTGTCCTACAAAATTGTGCACATTGGAAGAATTTCATCATATTGCATCGTCATAACATTATAGTATGTTTACCAAGTATGAATTACTGAATCGTTTTCGAATTACATGTAATTTAAGCAAGACCAAGCGATATATACGAGGTGTGTTCAAAAAGTATCGCGACTTTTGTGTTTTTTCAAAAATTATTCATTTATTCATGAATATCTATTTTGTCCCCCTCAAAGTAATTCCCATGAGATATTATACACTTGTGCCAACGGTTTTTCCAATCTTCGAAGCACTTCAAAAAAACATTTTTTTTTATCTTGTTCAGCTCCTCCTTCGATGCCGTCTTTATCTCGTCAAGCGTAGCGTAACGTCGTCCTTTCATGGGCCTCTTCAGTTAAGGGAACAAGAAAAAGTCACAGGGGGCCAGATCTGGGGAATACGGTGGCTGCGGCATCATTAGTGTGTTGTTTTTGGCCAAAAACTCGCGCACAAGCAACGATGTGTGAGCAGGGGCGTTATCGTGGTGCAAACGCCAATTTTTGTTCTTCCACAAATCCGGGCGTTTCTGGCGGATTGCTTCGCGCAAATTGCGCATAACTTGCAGGTAATATTCCTTATTGACCGTTCTACCCTGTGGCAAGAACTCATGATGCACCACGCCCCTGCAATCGAAGAAAACTGTCAGCAAAACTTTCACATTCGACCGAACTTGGCGCGCTTTTTTCGGTCTTGGTTCGTGCGGCAGCTTCCATTGAGATGATTGAGCTTTGGTTTCCACGTCATAACCATAAACCCACGATTCGTCACCAGTTATGACCCTCTGGAGCAAATTTGGGTCTTCGCGGACAGAGTCCAACATCTCATTAGCAATGTTCATGCGATGCTGTTTTTGGTCGCAATTGAGCAATTTTGGTACGAATTTCGCGGCGACCCGTCTCATGCCCAAATCATTGATAAAAATCGAATGGCACGAGCCAATCGATATGTTTAGGTCCTCAGCAACTTCTCTAACGGTGATTCGACGATTGGCCAATACCATTTTCTCCACTTCATTAATTTTTTCGTCTGTTGTTGAAGTGCTCGGGCGTCCGGCACGCTCTTCGTCGTTCACATATTCTCGGCCTTCTGAGAACATTTTGTACCACCGATAAACGTTGCTTCGGTCCAAGGTAGCTTCTCCGTATGCCACAGTCAACATTCGGAATGCATCCGCGCACTTAATTTCGTTTTTCACACAAAATTTGATACAGGTTCTTTGATCCATTTTTTTGAATAGGTAAAAATCGAAGACGATCCAAAACACGTGCAAGCAAAGCAGCTGTCAACAATTAAGTGAACATTCAAAATGGCCGAGCTTGTCGGCATAAGTGAGAGACATGAGTACCAACATAACGCCACAAAAAATCGAAATTCGAATATACGTAACCCGCGAAAATTCAAAAGTCGCGATACTTTTTGAACACACCTCGTATTCTCTTTTGCTACGATTGTAAGTTCAGGCTAAATGAACTCGTCACCACATATATAACATTTGCATCTGGCGGCACTTCAGTGTGACTCTCGTCGGCAACATCGTTACCATTTCTTCAAATTTCGTCAGCAATATTCTGAGCTTTTAATCTAAAGGCATATATGTCCATTTATGTATGAGGTGGGGCCATGCTTACATGCACACATCCAGGGTCTTGCAAGTTGATGTCCTGGAAAAAGATAGCTCCTTGCACGAGGTCCTGCACCAAGCCGCCTTGAATCATGCTTTGAATTGAGGCAATTCCCATAGTTCGGCCAATTAACGACCAGCACCTGTAAATCAGCAACATTTAAAAAATACTTTAATATAAAGATCCAAACGATAGATACGACGTAATCATTTTAACGTAAAAATAAAACGAACTCTTAAAAAACACAGATTTAGGTCAATTACAAGACTTTCATATCAAAAGCAACAACAAAAACGGCCACACGAACGATAACAATGCTTTAAGAATAATCTGTGCATAAACAAGCTGAGTGCCAAAATAAATGTTGGTTCGACCCACGCTTTTATATATGGACACGTCACTAAACTAAGTAGTATCTAGAATAAGATATAGCGCCCGCACCGTTTTTGAATATGGTTCCTGTTATACCAGATCATTTCCGACTCTATGTGATACTACATACAAGCAATACAATGTTGTCTTGTTTAGTGCCAATATAAGTGCAAAATTCGTGTAAACGAGTCTACAACGCTCAAATTGTGCGCTAAAACCGCCACACTTATTTTGGCCTTGAAATTGGCTGCACTAATTATAGTTGCTGTCTTGCTATTCGTTTTCAGTCCAAGATCTTTAGTAAGTTAAACATTTTAACAAGACGAACGTGTTAAACGCTTGGTATTGTACCTCGACGGCACACTGCAATTCCCGACGTAGACAGCCCCGCGATGTGCTTATTTTTCGGCAGCGTATATACATAGATGTTCGATGTGCCTGCCGCCGTCCATTTCCTGGCAGATTTAGTCGGAAGAAGTCAGAGCACTCCATCAACTCGAATTAGGGTACCTTTTCTATTTATGATGAACACTAATGAAGAAGTGACGGTGTGCCGTCGCTGATTGCTCTGCGCCGCCTGCTTGCGTGTTGCGTGCCACTCAATAACAGCGGGATGAACATAAGACAACGACAAGTCCGTAGTAGTAGTAGTTCTCGTCACGGCGCGGGGTCGCATAGCCGGCACGGCGTTCAGGCCGAGACCGCCGAGAAAGGGTGGCCGAGAATGGATGTTCACTAACTCAGTCCAAGCTCTCTGCCGCCGCCTGTCCCTCTACGCCTGCCAGGGCGGTGCGAAAACCGCCGACCATCAGTGAAAGGAGGCATATATCACTTGGCCCGGGAATACTTCGAGGCCTAGTTTAGTAGTAGTAGTAGTTAGTGCAGTAAATCGCCCCAACATCGATAACGGCGCCATCGCAGGAATACCGACTCGCTTCGTCGGAGTCGGTCGATGCCGGGCTAGAGCGGCGCCCCCCCCCCCCCCCCCCTAGAAAAAAAACAATTTTCTCTGCTAAACTCTGCCGTTGATTTCCCTTAATTGCAGCTAGGCAAGAGAGCTGACACGGCTGGACTCGTGCCAGATAATCTGCGAACGTTACGATCGTATTCTGCGAACCTTATACATCCCAAATCAATGACGCAGAGCAATAGGATTATTTTCCTAGACAAACAATTGACTCTCCTTTAGTTTGATCATGGCGTCTCCATAAGACATAAAATATGTAGTAAAATACCTATTTGTTTTTTGTTCTGTCTGTACGCACGAATATAGGTCAATCACCATTTCTCACTACAAATGCCATATTGAGGAAAATACGTGCTTGGGCCATGTTTTTGCGCATTGGTCAAATATTACCCTTTTAGATCTCACGATAACGACGGTTATTTCTCTCATATGGCAAGCATTAGTGACAAAGATGTCCATCAACTAGATTCTCATAACAACTCTCAAGGCTCGTCTCTCATTCAGCCGTCAGTATTACAATTCCGGCACTCCAAGGCACTTTTAATGCAGAACGTGCTCAAGAATATAAAAAGTATTTAACTTAGCCTTTGCGGTGCGTCTGCATGCCTTTCTCTGGATCTGTCTAGTCCAGTATATGCGCGTTATATCGAGAAGCAAACCTATAAATGGGAACACGATTCCCTCAAATAGTACCTCTTGATTATTTGCTGTAAAGATCTGGATATGAATCGCTGTACCTTAAGAAGCAGCTTAGATTGCTGCTGAAGTAGCAACCCGCCCAAAAGCGTTTTATGAATAAGAAAGCATCTAAATGCAGAGCATCTTAATAAACAGTCAACAGTTAGAATAAACTCTAAGATGTAGGAGTGAACACAATTTGTAAAGCTTTCTCAAGATGTTGCGTTACGTGAAAGACAGGTAATATGTTTAAACGTCGATATAGTCAATTGACCACTATAGGGCAACGGTCGTCTACCAGGGACCTTTAGTGTAACGATTAGATCTGTATATACCTTGATAACATAGAGCACCGTTTCCAATTCTTTGGCCACAGAGACGCTCCGCAGTACGACGCCTCTCCATTGACTAGAGATGTGTTGGGCTACATTAACGGGGGGGGGGGGGGGTTTAACCTGTCGAATGACGACAACAGCCTAACTAAACGCGTACATAGAAAGAGTTCATTTACAAAACGTTTTGGTTCCTCGGGAACAGCAGACAAGAGGACACGCTTGCTTCTAGATGCAAGAACTAGCCCACTTCGTTGGTGGGCGTTGGCTAATGCAACACCGCAGGCACAATGTCGTCATGTTGCCTTGCCACATATGACTTGCACGTTTGGGGCTCGCAGAAATATTCTTTAGCTCCCTTCAATTCACTCTCATCGATTGAGAACAAAATCGACAGTCGACTGCCGGTCACTCTGATCTGCACGTCTTCTTCAGTAGCTTAAAAAAAATATTGGCTGAAAGTCAGCCCCGAAGGGATTTTTTTTAAGTTTAGTTCATAACGAGAGGACAAATATTTGTTCTGCCTCATTATCGGTTATTACTATGCGTTTAACTACCGCTGCTAGGGTATTGTGTGTGAAGGGGCTCGTTCGTCCGCATCGGCTCTTATAGAATAGGCAAGGTTAGGGATCTCACAGCCCCAAACCCGCATCTCGGTGTACTGTGAAATTTAGGCTCTTAAATGTTGTCCTTCCCCTGTCCAAACCGAATGCAGGTCACAGCGAATATAGAAAATAGTAATGGCCTTCCTGCAAAAACTAGCGCAAACAGTTCAATTATTCCTCGTGTGGGATTTTCGTATGCAGCTTTCCCTGCGCTCTGGCTTATAATGTACCGGATAGCCTGCGGTATGGTCAAGGTCAACGATCGCTTTTAAGATGACCCTATTCCAAATGCAGACTCATGTAGCAGAGATTGGTACAGTTAAAGTTATAGAGAAATTCCAATGCCTTAAACGTTACCATGTAGAAATTGCTACCAGGGGTTGGTGCTCCGTTATGATGTCGATATTTTATAAAAATAGTAAAGAATCTGGTGCTACAATCTAGTTGATATATAGTGATGTATCGATACGCGCTGTTCCGAGCTTTAAAAATCGCACTAGTGTAGAGAATATAATAAGCAACGATATATTGGGCAGCAAAATCGTGTTTTTCAAACCACTATATATTTTAATTAACTACCTACATACCTACTATATATTTGTAATAGATGCTTCAATTCCACTGCATCGAAGAGACAGAATTAATCTGTCTGATGCTAGTTTTCCATCTAACTACCACAAGTATATATATTAGGCCGACACTACTATTGTACATATTAATGTGCAATTTTTAACTTACACTTTCAGCGCTATTTTGCATAAATACAGTACGTGACGAGATACGAAGGAGTGCTCCCTGGGTAGAGATGTACATAATGATGGTCTAAAGACCGCCTCATTTTAGCGATTTTAGCAACAACAAGATCTGCGTAAAATCATCGCGCCATCGTCCACCTACAAAACTTCTAAAGAAATCTTACCATTACCGTGAACCAAGACAATGGTGGCATCACGTATATATATATATATATATAGATATATATATATATATATATATATATATATATATATATATATATATATATATATATATATAATAACGTACATATAAACAGACGTATCGGAAGGTATTCCTAGGGTACGCGAATATATGGCAACGAGCGGATTGGGACTGAACACAGCTAAGCGCGAATATTTGCTTCTTCTTCAGCATGACTCTCGGCCCACGTCTAAAGGCTCGACGTGGGCTGAGAATGCGTTCTGCCATACTCCGGGAGCTCTTACCTAGTCTAAAGGTAATCACTCCGCACTATTCGGTAGTACTAGAGTACTATCATTCTCCGAGGGTATGATGATATGATGATCCTGATGTCCTAGATAAACGGCTCGCTAAGCTCAGACATGCATGTGATCGACTAGTTGGCTCGCACAGCAGCGAACTTCCTCTCGCTCCGTTCCTTCTCTTCAGCCTCCACGTTAATCTCGCATATTGAGAGGAGTGGACCTAGACGACTAAGCCGATAAACTACGCGAATCCAACGAGGCAGCCATAACGACGGTGGAACAGTTGCTCGACCTAGAGCTCCAGCATGACTCGAACACACAGGCAGTTCTATCGGTATCAAATGGAGAACTGGCCCTTTCCGACTTTGTCACCCTGCGTCGCCCCCGCGCTAGTAGGGTCGATGCCGCAGGTGGAGGGCTGCATAGGACCACTAAACTTAAACGAGGCCGGACTATGAAAGAGTTCAAAAGCGACCTCACAACGAAAACGAAGATCTCCTAACCGCGACAGGTACAACACCGGAGAACCGAGCTCGATAAGCCGTTAGATGGTTTAGTCCGCTCAGCTCCCAATGACACTACAAGAACCCGCCTGAAAGCAGTGTCAGCCGAGGCCGCGGGGGTCTAGTTGACGCCCTACGAAGCGCCCCTCTGGGTAGATTGCTCGACGGCATTGTGATGCGTATTGGTGTCGGCCTTCAACTGAGCACAACCTTGGAAGAGCTATGTCAGTGCAGATGTTGAGGGCCGGTAAACGCTAAAGTAAGCATCCATAACGGTGGCCATGAGGCGAGGAATGATGGCGTCAACGATGCTATTGGCAGAAGTTCTTCGGTCGGCTAGATTCCCAGCAATGCTTGGGCCACGGGACTTGTACCGGGAACACGGGACATGCCCTGACGGGAAATCACAATGATCTCCTTCGAGCCAGGGAAGCCTCTGATATGAGATGTAACTGTGTCCGAGTTACTCATATGTGTGATCCGACGCAGCGCATCTCAGAGAGCGTAAACGAAATGTCGTAATTGCTTAAATGTTGGGCACTCGTATAATTACGCACGCTTTGGAAACGCTAGGGCCTCGAGGCCCCATGACGCATACATCACTTAATTGTATCTGCGCTAAGCTAAATAATACCATTATAAATAGAGGGTCGGGCGAGTTTACTAGGCAGAGGATCGTCATTTTCATCCAACGACGCAACGCAGCAGCGGTGGTATGCTTGTTGCCGAAAAAGACCACGCTCGACGCTTAGTATGCGTAACGCGTCGATTGTGCGGCCGGGTTATGTCGATCCACATCTATGAATATATATATATATATATATATATATATATATATATATATATATTTATAGCAAAAATCGCTTGACGGTTTATTTCGATTTTTGCCGCCATGCCGGAATCGCAGCGCTAACAAGGTGTTGTTAGCGCTGAGACATGCCGATGAGAGTTAACGCATATACTGCCACCAGGACTTTTAGGAAAACCATAGATATATCAATATGTATGCTTATGCTCTCGCTCTAAGCGCCCCTGATATAAAAGGGGGGTATGTGTATGCAGCTGCATACGCATAGAGATATGCCACGCGAATCGTAAATCCATCTGCCCACTATTTTATTATAAATATTTCTCAAAGAATAAAGCACATTGAGCTGTACGATAAAAAATTGTCGTCCTGTAGCGCAGTGTTTGCGAGTTTCCGTGCGACCCATGGTGGAAATGCAGGGCCTCCATAAACGGCTGTATACAATCTAGTGATCAAGTTTCAGGAAACTGGGAAACGCTATCATTGCGTTTAATTATTTTAAGAAAGACAGATAGATTTTAGGAATGTTAACATATGGTTTTGATTGACTAAATCTCCACTAGACCTGTGTATTGACCTGGATTGGACGACGGGTGTTCAGTAAAGCGTGGACAAATAATAGCCAGGACGTTGGCTTTTTCTAACTTTGTATACGCCTCGTGTTCAGAGGCATTGTCGGCTACGATGGAAGTGATCCGACCGTATAGATATATATATATATATATATACATATATATACATATATATATATATATATATATATATATATATATATATATATATATATATATATATATATATATATATATATTGCATGAAAACGGTATGTATGTATATTATAGTTTACACACATACATACGCGCACCGATATAAAATGCAAGCAGGAAAAAAACAGTCGAAGCATCTACGCGGTCACCACCTGAGTGATCGATATCGTATATATCTAAAGCAACGCACGGCTATGTATGCTATTCGATACACGTTACGGTCACGATTAGGTTTGTACATGGGTATGTTTTCTCGCGTGCAATGCGTTTTCATGTGCAGAAAATGCTATTGTGGAGACAGATAGAAACGGACATAACACTCATCATTTCTAATACCTGGTTACGATGTGTATTGTTGTGTAGACACAAATAGCAAATATCTCGACCGTAAGATAGATCAACAAAGGTAGCAATATGCTCTAACGAGCTGAAGTTCCGATTTAGTCTGGGCAGTTCATCAAGCGTTATCAACCGATTGGATAGCGACTCGTTAGATTGGGGGCCTTAGGGATAATAAAACGCACTAAAATGCTGCGTCCATAAAAAGGCCAAGATCGGCGACACACGCCCAATGAACGGACAACCAATGCTACATAGTCGCTTAGCATCGTACCATCAGCGAATCGCATTAAACAAAGCTCTTGTAGCTAAACGTATCCAGCATTTGTTCAGGAGTCTAAGAAGCTCAAGTGTGTCGAATCGCGATTCCAGAACGAATAAAAGAGGCTCCCCCTCCCGCCGCCCTTGAACAGCAAAATGTAAATCGACGAAATTTGCCAACTTCAATTTCGGTCACAAAAGCCAAAGAAACGTCTGATGCCCAAATCGTACGCGAACTAATAAAGCGATTGGAATTATTCATTGGAATATATCCAAACGTGTAGTGCATTACAACGGTATGTATATAAATGGCATAGTTTACATACATACATACCGCGCACCGAATTACAATGCAAGCAGGACGGAACAGTCGAAGCATCTACGCGGTTTCCACCTGAATGTAGGCTGAAAGTAGGCGGAAGACGGCGCGGCCGGATCTGACTAAGAACCCTCGCTTAGGGAAAACTGACGACTCACCCTTTTTGATCGACGCGAAACCGAATGTGGTGGCGAGTTGCGCTGGTTGTCTCCTCGAAGCCGATACAGCTGCTCTTTTTCCACTGCTCAATGCCAGCTTCGATTACTTCCTTCTGACTCGAGTTGACCGCTGAAATGAGAACGATAAGCGCACAAATTCGTAATTAATTGTATATTAATTAGAATACAGTATATATATATATATATATATATATATATATATATTTGTTTTCCGTATAATCCATGATTAGCTAAGCCAATGTGCCTAGCGAGCGTTTATTGCGACTATCACGTGTCCGTTTCTATGAGGCCAGGCCGAGACCACTTCAGAAGTGTGCCCCGAACGGAGGCAGCGTTTCCACGTTGTATGCCAGAATCCACCCGTTGTTTGAAAAAAGAGGACGACCTACTATCGCCGCATAACAGGTTTAACAAACTGCCGACTTTGCGGATCAGCTGCCTGGCCCGAACGGCAGGAGCACCCAGGGTTTAAAACGCGAGAGGGTAGAATTTGTAGGGATACCCACTGACTGATGAGTATTTTCTCAACTTGCTAGTCTCCACAAGGTGAACTGCATAACCAGCTTCGAGTGCGCTGCCACCGACCATAGAAGGGACTAAGAAGTCGGTAACGGTTGCACTGCATCGGCTGCTTTCCATTTTTCCTCCGTTAATTTCTCTGAAGATAGCGAAACCTCAATCGAACAGTGGCCAGCCATTTGCATGAATCCCATCACCTCCCAAAAACAAGGCAAAGTATTTTTCATTAAACCACCCTATTATGTACAGATACATATATAACGCCCTCGGGTCTGCAACGGCCCCACATGCAGACATACGGCAAACGTTCGACCTCAGCAGTGTATGTCTTCGCAGAGCCTCGCAACGCTAAGCGGAAACGCATCGCTCGAAACATAGCGTTGCTCTGCTAAAGACAACGACAGGCCAGCAATTACAGGAGGCTGACCAATTTTACTTTCTGTTACCTAGAATATATTTAGATTATATTTTGACGTTCGTCACTGTAAGTTTGTAGCGGCGGTGGCTTAGGCGGTTAACGCACCGTTCGAAACGGGGCGTTGCCATGGCAACCATGGTTGGCAAAACAATCGCATGTTCGAGGTCCGGCCTTGCTGGTTGTATTTTTGTTGGACGTGGTTGTCATTACCTTGCCGCTACATACCTCTGCTGGAGAAAGCCTATATAAGTCCAGTACGAGAACGCGATGACGTTAGATGCATTTAGACGACATCGTACCACAGGCAACTTTGCCAATTACGAGCGTCTAAAATGTGGTTGTCAGAGCGTTAAGGAAGAAAACGTTTGCTGCAACTATATGCTAGCTACTTCAGCGATTATCGCTGGCAGTTCAACGCGGCAATGCGGCAGCAATAATAGGCACAATGAGGGGCTGCCTCGAGGATAAGCTCGACTGGTAGCGCTCCCCACAAGCCCTAGTGTTGATAGTTAATTACATCTCGCTGTAACACTTAAATATCATTTTAATAAATATAAATTATGCTAGCAGATGTTTTGCCTGTGTGTGTAACAATAAAACGCAACTAGGGCATTGTCGTTATTGTTGTTGCTATTTCTGCTGTCGCTGCTGTTGTTGTCTTCGCCGCTGTCGTTTAGTTTGTTTTTTTTGCATTGTTGTAATCGATGTTGTTGTTATTGACAATCTTCTTATTAATTTTTGCCTCGTCGTCTGTGCTGTTTGTGTGGCTTCTGTTGCCACCACCCTAAAAAATATAGTTTTTTTTATCCTGATTATTTTATTTAAAATGTAGATAGTCATCTAGTTAGGGTTTTCTAATGGTAGATAATTATGGTACTACTACCAAGAAAAAAATACAATATATGCAATGCACAATACAATGGTCTCAAAGTATAATTGAAAGAAAAATTCAAATTAGTGATATACGCAGCGGAACAGTTCATAAGAGTATATTACGAGTTCTTGAATCTCAACATGCTTGCTATGCGCCTACATGTTCGCGCAGGTACACAATTTGGGCTGAACTTTTTCAACTGCATCGATATGTTTCTTCAGATACAACCGCCAGACTCTACAGTTGTACATACATTTGGAAGCTAACGACAATACTATTGTAAATACGGGCACAAAACATTTGTTATTTAATAATAAAACAACGATGTATACGTTCATATTACGTGTAAGACTAGCAGATTGACTAGTTTTCGTGATGTGAATGGTAATCTCCAGCTCCCGTGTTGCCGTGACCCCGGAGCTATTATTTTTGTTTTATCATTGATCGTTTGTCCTGTCCATCCAATCCCCCCTTGCCTTGCTATTCTATTTCGCCGCAATTCACTATTGTTGACACCGTACTTGGCTACGGTTGTTGTTGTTTTTGTCGCAGGCGTCACTGTTGTCATTCATATTCATAACACCCCTGCTGCTGGTGTATCGTCATAATCATTATCATTATAATCGCCATTATTGATTTGCTTTGTTTTGTCTCTATTAATGTTATTGGTGCTGTCGTTTTTAATTTTTTTGCTTGCTGCAACCTTAATGCATAGTAAATTAGTGAACGAGCCAGAGACCACAAACAGAAGCGACCGTCGAGGCTTCGTCCGTGTCGCAGATTTTGAAACAATACGAGTCGCTGCCATATTGATTTTGTGCATAACTAGCTCTTACGGGAATTTCTCTATGGATTGATGATTGTTCTCAAAAGTATGCTGCAACTTCTCATCTGTGTGTATTGGATGGTGCGACAGGTGGCAGCTTTATTATAGGCGATTCGATACGTCAGCTGCTATATATATATATATATATATATATATATATATAATAGTTTCCATACAGCGACTGTAACGTCAATTTTTCATGGACGTTACAGTAGCTAACTGAATTTACAGTCAAGTGACGCCACTGTGTATTATATGCGCATATACACCAAAAGGGCTGTCGCCTCCTAGTGAGCAAAATTTCAGTCCATCCTTCCAGGTAGGTTTATGCGATGCTCAGTAGCTCAAGTCACGAGGCTTCACATTGTCTTCGTATTGTAATACGCCTATCCGCTTCGCTAAAGACGTATAAAATACGTAGCGTGTTGTGGAGCGCTTCGGGTTGCAGCCGTCTTACATCAAGCAAAAACATCTACAAACACAAAGTATAACTTGTTGGCAAAGTATTGACTTTGTGTTGCTTCAACTCATATCAAACCTGCACAACATTTGCCATTACTTATTTTATTTATTTAAATATATTTATTTAAGTTTGCTATGTTAGCACTTTGGAGTGGACAATTCTCTCCGCGCGAACGCGTCACAAGTTCTGTATCCCCGGGATAGTCCAGTTCAATAACGTGTTCCAGATAATAAGGTACATATAGACCTATACATTAGTGGTTCTTTGTCTGGCGTCTCTCAAGATTGACCAGTAAACATTTCCAGGCTAGAAGTAAGAGCAATAGGGCGCAATATATATATATATATATATATATATATATAGTAAAACTCGGCAAAAGGTTTATTTTTTTCAAAGAAGTAAGGGGCGAAGATGTCTTTAAAAAATAAGTAATTGAGCGTGAAAAACAAAATATAGGGACTGCAATGCATTTATTTTCTTGAGAATTACCTTCAACACAACATTTGCTTTGCTTTGAATTAACGTAGAATGCAATTCAACAGCGGCAAAATTTTCCTTCAAACACGCATGTATGATTGATTTGTCGATAGGGACTCTCGCAATCACACATTTAGTAAAGATATGTCAGGATAAACGGCTTGATACAACCACCCTTGGTAATTTCGTTCTCACTCCAAAGAAGACATTTCCGACCCTGATTCCATTCGAAAGACGATTTCTTTCGCCGAGTTTTACTAGACCCCAAAAGTTTCTTGGACGAATTCGGGGAGACCCTCTTTTCATAAATAGCCTTACTGTTCTCAATGTAAGTTGACTTTCCTAACGAACTGGCATCTAACAACAGTCACATAGATTTACTTAGTTCTGGGACTTAAATGGACTACCAAGTCATGTGCTCAAATAGCAAGCGCCACAGAGGACCACGAACGCTGGCTAGTATTGTACCCTGCAAACAACGCCTATGCCATTTAGGACACATCGGCATTATCTGAGCATACATAGCTGTTAGATCCACAATAAATTATGTTAGGGAGAGAGCAGTAGTAGCAGCTCCTTTTACTGGGGTTTCACGTGGTGTCAAAGACACCGCTCTACTCCGAAGATACTCAAACATTGTGGAAGTAGGCCGTGCATGGCTCTGCCCAGAATGGCTCGTACTGAAACGCTTATGTCAAAGCACTTGTTCTCGAGTTTTGACATCATAGCCCATATGCTTTTCAGGTGTTGCTGATTTAACCTTCCGAGCCGTGGTACATCACACTTTTTCTGACATCTATACCCAACTGGAAGTTGGGAGATCTCTGAAAGAACCCTGAGCGAGAAGGCAGCATATATATAGGTTTATGGACAGGAAATACCGACTATATGAGATTAAATGGTGGGCCCACTAGTATTCTAAAGTTCTCTGCTGTTATTTAGTTCACTAGTAGGTGCGATAATCAACTAAGTATACGCATAGAAACAGCAGTGTGTTGTTGCATCTAGCTTTCATTGCCTTCCTTGGCCAGTTACGTCAAGTTTTCAATGTGGGGCCTTTGGCTGTTGACGTGAAACAAAAGCTCAAGAAATCATCAACCAAGCTTGACTAGTGCATTCTAACCTGCGACATTGTAACATGCTCATTACAACTTCTTTGTTAAGTTGTGCGGCTCATAGTGATCTTTACCGAAACAAATTGGGTGGCTCTTTAGTAGCAGCCAGACGGGCACAATCGTACAGTCTGACCTAGCTTAAACGACATAAAATTACAACTCTAAAGTGCAGTATATAATTATATACATAGAAAAGCGGATATAGAAGTGATGATACATATTTATAAATAAAAAAAAATATTTATATATATATATATAGTACAACTCCACTGTCTTCCAATAGGATTTTGTTTTCTTCAAAATAATTTCCGCTTGCTGCAGTGCATGTGTCACTTTCTTTCCCACTTTTCGAAACTTTTTTAAACATGTCTGTCGAAAGCGAGTTGAGTTGCTCCTGCGATTTTTCCGTTAAATATATAGTCCCGAAACGTTGTCACTTAATTTTTTCATTCAAGAGAACAATAAAAAGATTCGGCGAATAGGAAGGTTTCAGAAATATAGCAATGTTATTTCAGGTCAACGTCAGACATTTTCTGACGAGCGTTCATTTGCTGGAAATTCACTATTTTTGTGATAAACTTCGCTTCCAGTCTTCTGACGCGTAAAATATCGTTCAGAACTGTTACAACTGATTTATAAGATATCTCCGATTCCACAGCTGTCTCTCTGATAGCGATTCGGCAATTGTTGGGTAAGGTTGCACGTATTTGTTCAATATTTTCTTTAGTTATTGACGTTAAGGGCCTTCTCGAACGGGCGTCACCTTCAGTATTTTTACCTCCGTCGCATTTGGGTCATTACTCGATCACCATGAGCAGTTTGTAACATTGCCACGATTTTAGAACATATTATTTGGTTTCTAACACCGAATTTAAGGCAGATTCGTTACTCCTCCATTATCGGTATTTTAAAAATCTCCGGACCTTGTTGGTATATGTGTAGCTGATGAATGGCGATTTTAAGCAAAACAAACCGCAAGATCTTGGTGGTCTTTTAAAATTTAATATGCTAAAACTTGGCGCCAAACCAAAACCCTTAAGGTCTTCCGGTTTCTTTGCTTGCACCAGCCACACACAAACAAATAACGTGCAGTCACGCGGGATTTCTGTTTTACAGCTCCACGCAAGCATATCTCGATCGTAATAGGTTTTCCAAAACGGGGTTCATTTTGATGGCTTGTGTTGCCAGAACCGAACTTGGCAAATTAATTGTAGCACGAAGTCTTTGAAATTCAGACAGTTCCCGCAAAAGTATGTCTCTTTAAACTCATACAAAATTGCTACCTGTAACTAGATTTTTGTTGCACCATTTAGACAAAACTCCTAACGCAGAAACACAAAAACAACGAATGGGATCACTTTACAATTTTTTTAAAGATTCTAAGGTATTTTAAATTGGCATAGATATGATTACAAGAGCAGACTTCTTAGAGGCGTAGCGGGAATTTTAAAACACATAAAAATACAATTATTTTATATATATATATATATATATATATATATATATATATATATATATATATATATATATATATATAGCGTTCTTTTTACAAGTTTATCTTAATTTTTTACAAGTATCATATATATGGTATATTCTTTTCGGCGTTGATAAACTTGTTTAAATATATTTTTAATAAATGGGGGCGGAAAATTCATATTTTTGGTTGCAATTTTTTGTTATGCTGATGTGGCTGGCCGAATATTTAACAGAACAAGGAATTTCAAGATAACGAGCATTTCGAGAGAGTGGAACACTCGTCCGGTTAGCTTGCGTTGTTTAAAATCCTTAAATAACTTTAAGGAGAATTTAAAGTCACGCCTATTACCCCGTCAATAATGGATACACTTGTCTTCCTAAATTGACCCTCGCATAGAGGTAAACACAAGTAATTTTATTCCGGCTGCAACTTTTTACCAACACAATGGTAACTGTAGTAGGTTTAAATTACTATATCCTCCTTGCAAATAATTGTAAATGTATGAAACAACATACCACTGTAATTGTGTATATAATAAATAAATTACCTTGTTCAAAAAAAAAAAAAAATCCATGGGGAAACTAAATAAAAACAGAACAAACAGCATGGCTGCGAGTTCGAAAGACAATTCTGTTTCGTTTGTATATTTAAAAATCTGACGCTCATATTTGTTATTAAAATAGTTGCAATGCGAACAGTTTGCAAAAATTGGGGTCCTAGGATGTCCCATATTCATTGAATTTTATATGTTTGTGGGTTGTCTATATATATATATATATCTATATATATATATATATATATATATATATATATATATATATATATATATATATGGTCAACAAAAAAGCTTTTTCGTTTTTTTTCGTTGGTTCCCGAAAAACTTTTTTGAAGACCTAAAAGTCTTTTCGGTTTCCCGTTTTCTTTCCCCCAAAAACTTTTTTGTAGACCCTATATATATACAAGACAAAATCTGCTAGACAACACGTCGCATTTGTGCCACATACGTTCTTTCCAACATTATTGTAGACTCTTAGCAACAGAAGCGAGCCCAATCGAATTGTGAGTTGACGTTGTGCGAAAGGTTCGCATTAGTCCGAGAAGCTGAATGGCTCCAGGCTAGCTTGGTAAAGGCGGCACGTCTCTTGTTAGATTCGAAGCACTCGGTTCTGTGTCACTGCTGTTGAATGCCGCACACGACCAAGTCATTGAAGAAGGCTTGGCGTATTATATATATATATATAAAGGACAAGCGAATTACTTTTAGCGCTCAGGGAAAACGTTACAAATGTATGAGGAGCATAAATACAAATGTTTCTGCTGAAACGCGATGATAGAACGGTTGGAGCGGTGAACGCTGGCTAACGCCGGTTCACGCCGGCGACAGTCCGTAACAGTTGGGGCATTGTCTGAAGGCGCCGTCCAAGCAAACAAATAAATTGATTGAAAAACAGGGTAGCATGATGTCATGCACGGTGATGAGGTAGAAAATCAATGATTCACCGACCAAGCCGATTTGATAGGCCGGGCGTGACGGCCCGATAGGTTTGGCGGTGCTTCCAATCTACTGTCACCTTATGTTGTCGCCGTCTAATAATAATAATAACCAGTTATCACGATGTTAAGTACGATTTATGTTCTTATTTTCTCCAATCAAAAACGATTGTGTGCAAGCGTGTAAACAAAATTATTTGTAGGATCTTATGCGCTGTCACTTTAGGGCCGACGAAGCTTTGGGGAACAACTTAAATACCCAGACAGACAGATGGGCCAGGTAGGTAGATGCGCCCAGAGTGGTCTCAATTTTGTGTTTCTATTATACTTTGTATGATTTTGTATTAGGCGGGAAAATGTACCTCTTTATTGGCTCAGAGTAAATTAATAAATGGTCATGGCTTTAGCGTACTTCGCCGATCATTCTCACTCCAATGAGCTATAAAGCAGGCAGGGTTGCGCATGAGACCGTGCCCTCCGTTCTTGTGATCATGCCTATATTGTGACCCTGACTACATTTATGCAGATCGCTTTAACTGTAAATATTTTACAGATTCTCAGTCTGCTGCTGCTGCTGCTGCTGTTCAGGTAACTACATACTGTCCAACGATACTCGGGCTGAAACACCAACGTTGTGGCGAACCTAGCAAGATCAAGCACCGGTTAACGGCTGGTGGTCGCTGCTGAACCTCAAACGAACCTGGCCAAGAACGGACCGAATTAACAAATATCGCTGCCAACAACCCAAAAAGCTGTGGTCGCTCAGATAACTTCTCATCTCAATAACCTCGCCCCGGCGGCGACGACGACGTCGATGAAAACGACACGGCAGTGCGGGTTACGCCGTATTCAATGACCGCGTACTAATCCATTCAGCGCACAGCGCACACATTTCCTCTTTTACAGCTGTGCGGATTATCTTACACATACCGACACTGCGCATACAAACGTTAAGACAAATATGCATACCTGTACATATGTACGTGTACAACGTCAAACCCGTACAAACACAGTTTTAACGTAACCGAAAACCCGTTTCCCTTTGAACAGTTCACCAGCGAAGGGAAACGACTGCACATATGCCCTTATATATATATATATATATATATATATATTCATTCATTTATTAATCACCTTTGTTAGGTATATAGTCAAATATTCTACTTAAAAACACGGTCACTGAGCCAGCGTGGCCAGTGATTCAACTCTGGGGCGCTCCCCCGCATGATATCTCCCACAAGCTCTCCCACACCTGCTACAGATACATTCTTCTGTCGGCTCATGGTACCCTTGAGTTTTACAGAGAACATGGTGGAAGCCATGCACTGCGTAGCGTACTACCACACTTTGGTTGGTGCGATGCAGTCCCTTCCACGCATTGTTTGTCATTGCACCCGTACTAAAGAAGTCGGGGTCCACGTCTGACAATCTCACCTCCCACTGACAGATAAAGTCCCTGTAGGCCTGTGTTTCCGGCAACCGGAACTGGCGTTGCAGGTCCTCTATGAAGAGCGGGATACCGGCGAGTAGATAGACCAGACGATTGCGGCATGACGTGTGGAGGCCGAGC
Source organism: Dermanyssus gallinae (assembly GCA_003439945.1). Classification (NCBI taxonomy): domain Eukaryota; kingdom Metazoa; phylum Arthropoda; class Arachnida; order Mesostigmata; family Dermanyssidae; genus Dermanyssus; species Dermanyssus gallinae. The sequence goes on from QVRM01002189.1 coordinate 2,105,972, forward strand.
ACTCGCTTTAGAAAGGCGGGTTTCACTCGATCAAGCCTCGCGAGCTGGGTCACGCTCAAGTTCTCCCAAATAAGCTGTATGCCGTAGGATGCCGTGGGCGCGATCTTAAGGTTGAAAAGTTTTAGCGCCGCGTTAAGGGAGAGAAGCGTGGGTTTCTCAATTCCGACCTCTGCTACGAGAGCTTTTCTGACCCTCTCGGCGATGTGCTCCGTAAACGACGTACCGGAGGTCGGGAGAGAGAGGCCAAGATACGGAAAGTTGTTGACATACTCCAGTGGTGTGGAGTACAACCGTAGCTCATCGCTGGTTGCAAGTCGACCAGCTTTACGGAACTTCATGGCCTTGGCCTTTCCGATGTTGATCTCGAGTCCTACATCCGCCACGTACTGCTCGAGCCTCGCTAGGCTCTGCTGCACCTCGAATCGGCTTGTTCCATATATCGCGAGATCGTCTGCGTATAGCAGAATGTCTGGGCGGACGGACTCTCGAGTGCCCACGATGCGTCGCGGAAGATCGTTGAGCAGGATGGAAAACAGCAGCGGACTTAAGTTGTCCCCCTGCGCGACTCCCGTCGTTTGCACAAAGGGGCACAACTCAGCCACCCCATCCTGTATGGTGATCGGGTTTTCCTGCAGGATTGCCCCGATGAGCTGGAGGATGTTGGCAGGCACGCCCGCTTCAGCCAACTTGAAGATAATCTTGTCTCTGGGAGCTCCATCAAAGGCCGAGCGGAAATCCACAAAGACGGCGTACAGGAATTGATTGGCGTGCCTAGACTGCATCACTCCCCGAACCCTGGCCAGTAGAATCTCACACGCAGTCAGCGTGGACCTGCCTGCGCGGAAGCCGTGCTGCTCTTTCGGGATGGCGCCGAGAGCCTCGAGGAAGTGAGACAGGCGGGCGGTGAGGATGGCAGAGAGCAGCTTGTAGCAGCAGCTCTTTTTGGCGATCCCACGCCACGAGCTGGGCTCTCTGGGGCTATATATATATATGTACATATATTATTATCAACTTTAAAAAATGTAAACAACGAGTAAACCGATTTTGTTCAAAAAGTGATCTTCTTTGTTTGCTTTCACTTTCTGAAGCTCTCGAAGATCTACGGTCTTTTGCGCTCTGGTATAGATATCTGTTTTGTATACATAACTGACTTCTCAAAAATATCGAAAATCCTAATTACATTCTCTCCAACCAATTTATATATATATACAAGCAAGGACACGGACAGCTGATTCTTAACCTCACGTGACACCTTTTTACCACCATTTTTATTAAAGCGAGCGCTGCCGAGTGTGCAAATGTATTGTAAATGATTAATAAAGCATCGTAATATTTTATATATATATGTATATATAAGCACGTCACTCAGTTTTAAATGGCGGCATTTAGACATCTGCCGGCCTTCCGTACGTACTGGAATCCGCGGGTCTATCCAGAGACGACACAAAAAAACCTGACAGTTTCACTCTGGTTCCCTTTAAGCGCGGCCGCATGCTTATTTGGGAAGCAATTGTAACCGACTCATTAGCTTCGTCGGTGGTCGCTGCAGGTAAGGACCGAGCATACCACGCTTCCAGGTTGGCAGATGCTAACAAATGCAGATAATACTCTAGCGTCGCTTGAATACGCACCAATTTAGTCCGTCGCCGTTCGAGACAATGGGATGCTTAGGTCCCTCTGTACTGAGGTTGGCTCAGTGGGTGGGAAGAGCCTTAGCCTTTCGACCGAAGACTCGAAAGGTTCAGAAATCTTGCGCCAAAGGCAGCTGCTCGACATTCAACGAGAGAATGCAGCATCTGTGCCGCTCTCATTGTTCAACTGGACTAATCCTGGGTTAGGGAACCTGTGACTGCACGTTGGCGCGGAGACAACTATTCACCCCAAAGTGCTAGCATTTTAAAAATTACTATTTTATATATATATACCAGGTGAATTATAAAATTCGTCACATCGTGTGCCTACTAGCAGGTCGCGCAACTGTAACATGTCAGTTCAGTGATAATGGAGCAAAACGAGTATCGTTTTGAGCATTTTGTTGAAAATTTAACCGCAACGGGAATTAAGGCCAAACTAGATGGAGTTTACGAAATTAATGCACCGACGTATAGCACAATTACCAAATTAGCTGCCTCATTTGATAGAGGTAGTATGAGTACCGAGGATGCACACGATCTGGACGGCCAAAAACAGCTTTGGATGATAAAACTGTGCTATATCACAAACTCTTTACGATTCACCGTCGATTAAAACTGCACGAAATAGCGAACGAGGTGGGCATTCGCTACGATGCAGTATATCAAATACAACATCAGCATTTATGCACGCAAAAAAATAATCAAAATTGTCACAACGCGAGCTAAGCTTAAACAAAAACTGACACGCGTGTCAATTTCAGAGAACCATTTGGAATTTTGGAGGTTTGATTCGCAGAATATTTTGTGCCAATTCGTAACCGCCGACGAAGCCACTTCACATCAAAAAGAAAAAGTACCACCAAGGATTGGACCGCAGGCGGCAAAAAGCCTCCCACCAGAGTAAAGACGAACATCTCGACCGAAAAGGTTTTGTCGACCGTTTTCTGGGATGCAAAAGGCATTGGCTACCTTTCTACGGGAAGGGCGATAACTGAAGTGTACTATGCAACACTCCTAGATTAGCTAAAAGAATGCACCTTATTATTACAGACTGCAATGGTGAAAAAGGCTGTGCTGTATCACTACGACAATGCGCTCGCTCACACATCATTTTTCCATGGTTAATTTACGCGAGCTAGCGTTTCAAATTGCCGATTATCCCCCATATTACCTTGGGCTGGCTCCGAGCGACTACTATCTCTTTAGAAAACTTAAGAAGTATCTCCCTAGAAATAGATCTATTTGCAAGAATGGCGTGGGTCATATCGTTGGGTATGACTCAACGCCTTGGTGACGTTGGATATATTTCAATTTAAATTATTCTGAATATTTTACTCGTGGTATAAAGACAATTAAGGATAATTAGACGACAGCTCTAGGAAGACTAACTTTTTCCACATAGTGTCCACGCTAGCCAAGCAAGTTCTTTCTAGGCAGATTCCCTAAAACCGAAAAGCTAGAAAACTAACTTTAAGACGATCCTCAATCACCGGAGACGGAAGGATAACTAATTAGCCGAATGGATACTCTAAATAAGGGGAATCAGCAATGGGAATCAATCCTACAGGGCCAACTTTCTGATTTAAAAAAATGGTACACCCCTAAACACGCTCCCATACAAAGACAGATTCCCCTTTATTCCGTGTGTGCAACTGACGAGAGGCTGATGACGTAAGACACTACGGTTACGAACGCAGCAAGGAGCAAGCTACTTTCTCGGAACCTAAGACTGGAAAGTCCCCTTGTAAGCCCTTGTAGAGGCGCTCTTCAAGGACCATAATTCCTGGCCTATAGTAAAAACACTCAAGGGATTTGTTCCAAAATGATGAACAAAGACGGATTAGCAGAAAAACCACGCACACTCTGGAAGTCGAGCAGCCTTAACGGCAAGGTATGGTGGCTAGATAAAGTAACCTCAAAAAGACAGTGCTACCGCAATTTCTGACAACAGCCAACGGGAACAACTGTTTTCTGTGGGTTGTGCGTCCTACACTATCGTGTCTATGACAATGACACCCGGTGCGCATCATGCATTTATATATATATATATATATATATATATATATAAAATATACTATATAATAAATATAGAGAGAGAGTGAGGGAGGAAAAAGGAGCAGCCAATTCTGTAGATCGACGTGTTGAATCTGCACCGCAGTCGGATCGTGCCGTAAAAGTCGACAGTCCCTGCCTTTTGTACACGACCGTCATCGGTCGACGAAGGCTAGCCGCGATGCCTTGTGGCCGCCGCTGGACGGGAACCGACAGAGGTTCGACAGTGCCAGCAAGACGACGACGGGAAGGTCGCCGGGAAGGAGAAAGAGAAGCGAAATTGGACCATTGGCCCGAGCAAACTGTGCGGTCAAAGCAGAGCGCTACACGACCACACTTACGC